>APFE030292938.1:0-53917 GCA_000404065.3 Pinus taeda | reverse complement strand
TAGGTAAGAATGGCACATGGGATCTGGTTGAACTTTCGAAAGACAGGAAAACTATGGGATGTAAATGGGTTTTCAAATTGAAACGGGGTGTGAATGATACAGAGGACAGGTACAAAGTGAGGTTGGTTGCAAAAGAGTTTTCTCAGAAAGCAGGCATTGACTTTCATAAGATATTTTCACCAGTTGTTAAAACAGTTTCAATTAGAATTGTGTTAGCATTAGTCGCTTTGCTTGATTTAGAATTACAACAACTAGATGCTAAGACTGCATTTTTACATGGAGATTTAGATGAGGAAATTTATATGGAACAACCGGAAGGGTTTGTTCAACTTCGCAACAAGAAATTTGTCTGCAGGCTCAAGAAATCATTGTATGGTCTGAAGCAATCGCCTCGGAAATGGTACAAGAAGTTTTATTCTTTCATGTCGAGTAAAAAATATATAAGAAGTGAATATGATCATTGTGTTTACTACAAGCAATTAAGTAATGGCATGTTCATTATCTTAGTGTTGTATGTTGACGATATGCTTTTAGCAAGCGAAAGCATAGAAGAGATCAACAGGTTAAAGGCTCAGATGGCAAGGACATTTGATATGAAAGATCTAGGAGCAGCAAGACAGATTTTGGGCATGGAGACTTTTAGAGACAGGAGCAATGGTAAGTTGTGGCTATCACAACAGAAGTATATTGAGAAAATACTCTTGAGGTTTGGTATGAACAATGTGAAACCTGTGTGAGTCCCTTTAGCTTCCCATTTTAAGCTTTCTTCTAGCTTATGTCCTAGTACAGATGAAGAAAAGGAATATATGTCTCAAATTCCATATGCCAATGTAGTAGGGTGTTTGATGTATGTGATGGTTTGTACTCGACCAGATATTTCAAATGTAGTTGGGGTTGTCAGCAGGTATATGGAAAATCCAGGTAAACAACACTAGTCAGAAGTGAAATGGGTGCTTCGGTATTTGAGAGGCACAAAAGATTATTGTATCACTTATAATAAAAGTAGTGAATTTGTTTGTGGATATGTTGATTCCGATTTTGCAGGTGATTTGGATAAGAGAAGGTCAACATCAGGGTATGTCTTTACTCTTGCAGGTGGAGCTATTATCTGGATGTCAAAGCTAAAGAACATTGTTGCTTTATCCACTACTGAAGAAGAATACATAGCTACTTCTCATGCTTGCAAAGAAGCGATTTGGTTGAAAGGTTTGTTTAGTGAGTTTGGTAGGTTACAGGACAACATCAAGTTATTTTGTGATAGTCAAAGTGCAATACATTTGGCTAAGAATCCGACCTATCATAGTAAATCAAAGCATATACCAATCAAGTACCATTTTGTAAGACAGGTTATCACTAAAAGAGGAGTATCTCTTGAAAAGGTGCATACAAAGGAGAACTGTGCAGACATGTTCACGAAACCAGTTTTGTCAGAGAAGCTACGTTGGTGTTTGGCTTCTCTTAGCTTGCAAAAAAGATAAAAATAATGAAGAAACAAGGTATTATGCTAATTGTTGTAAAGGTGGATATTTTTGAGATTTTCGGTTTTAATAAATTGGGAAAAAATCTCATGTAGGTGAAAACAATAGGATTTGTTGCTATATTAGCTCTATTTTGTTGGGAAAGAGTTAATGCATCCTATATTGAGAATTTATGAGTCAGTTTTATTCGCTTAGCTATAAAAATATACCCGTACAGGATATTGTATGATGGTAGAGAGAGTGTGAGGAAATAAATTACTTTGTAATCTCCTGTTTAATAATAAGATTGTTGATGCCTCCGTTTGGTGGACGTAGCCCAGATTGGTTGGATGAACCACGTTAAATCACTGTGTCATTTGTGTATGATTTTCTATGTTGTGTTTGTCTTTTATTTTCGCTGCGCACTGTTTGCTCTAACAGTGATCGACTCTTCCGCGGTCCCTCTAGAAGGATGAAAACAACCGAAGGAAGGAGAATGAAATTAATTGAGGTATTTTCGTTCATAACTTGATAAATTGTTCAAATTTCCACTCGAGCATAAACCACCCTCGATCCATGCGATTCTATGCAACTCTCTTGCAATATTAACGTGTTGCTCTGACTAGAGTTTTTGGCACTAAGAACATAAATCTTATTTTTATGATCATTTCCGTTGGATGTGTGAGTTATTGTTTCTATTGGGCCTCCATTCAACATTATATCCCACTTGTTTCTAAAACTCTGGTGTCTTAAGAAGTCAAATAAGGGGTTTGGAGAAACTTGTAGCTAGAGAGATGTTGTTGCACTTAGAACTACTCTGAGGGGATCTCCAAGATCATCCATGTTATTTCTTGACATTACCTGGACATGATCATCACCAGTTCCCTGATATATATTAGTCCATGTATGCCTACTCGATGCACTCACTCCACTACAAAACTTATTTTTCACAAGTTCTGCAAGTTTCATAACCCTTCTGCATCCGTTGGGTGATGGAATAGCTGTAAGATATCCCATAGGAATGCTTGTTGACATGAGAAAAGAGATCTTTTGACACTGGCACTGCAAGGCTGCAACCCAACCTTGAGCTCCAAAATCGATTCCACTACTTATTATAGAATGAAAAATCCTATGCACTCCAACATTATCATAGTCCAAATGCTCCACCCATGTCACCTTGGAGTGGCTATTAGGCATATCTCTCAATAGAAAACCAAATGGGCGTTTCTTGCATTTAGTTAAATATGGTTATGGATTGTGCAATAAGCTATGAATAGATACATCCACTACTCCCCGTAGCCCATCAACATGTTGCTTGCTAAATCTAACGAAGTAAATCTCCCATGTTGGAAAAAGAGGTGATAGAAATTGTAACTCAACATACATCAATTGTAGTGCCCCATTCTGAGTGCCACCCACACTGTTGCAAATCACATCCACCGTACTAAGGTGGATGTCTTGTTCCAGATTTCATTTCTACTGTGGTCAAGTTGAGGTTGTAGATCTAATATTTTGCCTTATTACGGCTGGGTCTCGGCTCCCACAGTGTATTTCGGTACTCTCTGGTGTCTCACGCTATGGGGTTATCAAAGGAAACAACCACTCTCCGCTATCTCACGTTGTGGGGTTATCAAAGGCAACAACCAACTTCATAGATGAACTACTTGTTCAATCTTTTGTAGCTAGATCTAGATCTAATCTTCTGCCTTATTTCTCTGCCGCTGGGTTCTAATCTTTTGTGGCTAGATCTAGATCTAACTCTGCAGCATGGTTCTATCTAATCTTCTGTGGCTAGATCTAGATCTAATCTTCTGCCTTATTTCTTTGCGGCTGGGTTCTACTCGCAAGTAAAATATGGCTTCCAACTTCGCGAAAATCGCGCTTGGCTCAGTTCCGTCTGCTTTTGGAGGGAAAACTCTTGCCCATATCGCCAGTGAAGCCCCAACTCCCACTGTTTAGGTGGTCTAGGCCTCATTCGATGAGGCTTTGAAGTTTTCTGAAAGTGTCATAATCTGTGGATTTAATGGTTTTTGGCCACCACTGACAGCTCTCTACAATTGGATCTCGGAGGTATGGAAGCCTATAATTCCTGATGAAATTAATATCTACCTCTGTGCTAGGGGTTTCTTTATAGTAGATTTTGGAAATCATGAACACAGATAATGTATTCTAGATCCTGGCCCTTGGTTTTGGGAAAACTCAGGTCTATTCATGAAGCCATGGAACCTATTATTTGATCCCTCAATAGTAGTCATAACCTCAACACCAGTTTGGGTGAGATTACCAAGCCTACCCTTTCATCTTTAGTATCTCTCCATGGTAAAAGACATTGGAAATGCAATTGAGAAATTTCACTGCAAGTGTCGAGAAACTGAGGAATATGCCAAAACCACCTATGCACACATTTGTGTGGAAATGGACTTCAGTGCTGGATTCTAGTGGAAATAAACCTAACAAGTAAAGACTATGTGTGGAACTAGAAACTCGATTATGAAAGTGTCCTCTTCCGATATCGATCCTACTTTGAGACAGGCCATCTAGCCAAAAATTGCCCAAAAGCCTCCCAAACAATTTCTGCTACAAAAAACCACCACAGATCTACATGGTGGTAAGAAGCACAAAAAGAACACTACAATGTCATCAAAAAAGAATACTCTAGAGAAAACTCTCTGAATTACAAGAAATCAGGCAAGAAAGAAACAACTCTCAAGACAGGCAGTGAGAAAGCTCCGCCCAACAACAAAAAAGTGAACTCGACAACCCCTCAAGCATTGACAATTATGAGTATTTGAATACCGCACAAAATAAATCTTCATTTAACAGAAAAGCATATCTCTTATACCAAACTTCTTCTCTGACCCCTTCATATTATGCATGGAAATTTTTGCATCCACTGATTAGCATTGATAAGTGTTTCAACGGTTGTGGAGCTATTCATGACCACCATGTCTGTGTTCCTGGTAGCTTCAACCGTGTGACTGATTGGTTTTGGTCTGATAACCCTTGGAAATTATCGTGAGTATTCTTCATGGTCCAAACTTTCCGTGCCTCCTTTGAGGTTTTCACCCACAAAGGTTCCTCAGTTTGACTCATTTTCATCATCTCATCCATGGCAACTAATGTTATTTCTGTAACTTTAGATCTTTCTATACCCATCACCACCATAAAACGCTGGTTAATACTATTCATGGCAGGCAAATGCAATCCGCGTAAGCCCATTATGAGGTCTAGAGAAGAATTGGAGGAAAGTGTTATGGATGAAATTGATCGACCCGACTCATTTTATCATTTCATCCATGGTAACTAATGCTATTTCTGTAACTTTAGATCTTTCTATACCCATCACCACCATAAAATGCTCGTTAATACTATTCATGGTAGGAAAATACAATCTGCTTAAGCCCATTATGGGGTCCAGTGAAGAATTAGAGGCAAGTGTTATGGATGAAATTGATCGACCCGACAAATTTTCATCATCTCATCCATGGAAACTAATGTTATTTCTATAACTTTAGATCTTTCTATACCCATCACCACCATAGAACACTCGTTAATACTATTCATGGTAGGCAAATGCAATCTGCTCAAGCCCACTATGAGGCCCAAAGAAGAATTGGAGGCAAGTGTTATGGATGAAATTGATCGACCTGACAAATTCTCCACTAAAGCACAAACCCTGTCCAGCTCATATTTAAGGCGATCATTGTCATGCCGTAGCTGTTGTTAATTGACATGAGATCTCCATTAAGTGCTCATCCTCCATAGAGTAAACATATTGGATTTCTTAGTGACTCTCTCAAGGACACATTCTCTGATCGAAGCTATTTGATTTCTTGTCTCAACAATGAGCTTCCATGTCGCTCTTGAGTAGCTTTCAATTGTCTTCGATGACTCTGAAACCAGAATTTAACTTGCCGAGGGGCAAGGCCCAATATTTTGCTGATTTGTTGCCTTCGTTTCTCATGTGGATGTGGGAATTCCTTGAAAAGTGTTTCCATTTCCTGAATTTTCTGAGGGTTATTATTGTGGTAACACTTCTTTTGAGGATGGTCAAGGTCTCCAATATCATCTCCAGATCCACCTTCCATGTTCTCGCTACTTTCGTAATCTTGATCCTCATCATGTCCACTTTTTTTCTGCCCTTCACTGCCACCACCTCCACGATTGGCACTGATTGGAGTTCCATCTGAGCGCTCTGAAATATTTCCTCCCAATTCCCTATTAGAGCTATAAACATGTTTCCCCATGAAGTCCAAAAAACTTCAAGGCACAATTGAAAGAACTTCAAAATTATTAATTCAAAACCATGGTGGGTGGGGTCTACCACATGTCCAACTTGGGTAGGCCCAAGATTTGACATGTGCTCGGTGAAGAATGAAATCTTAATTGTAGAAAAATCCAAGCTACAAAGTGTAATTTTTCCGATCAAGTTAACATTTCAACAATCACCCCATTTCATTTTAAAATGCTGGGAGAACCGCAATGAAATAAAAAATTGTTATAATCATTTCTAGACCCAAACACAAGGTGGAAAATACCAATTCAAAAGATGATGACACTGAAAATTAGGTCTTTTATTGGAACTTCTTTGCTATGCAAAATTGAGCTACAACATGCTAAAATGAACTAAACTTTAACTCAGAAATAACTCCTATTTGTTGTACACTCCTTAAACAAATTCAGACACTATGTTAGGGGATACCAAACTTTTATGCATATTGACCATGCAGCTATTAAATATTTGATGAATAAGCCTAATGTGAAATGCTAGAATCATTAGATGGTTGATATTGTTACAACAGTGTGATTTAATTAGCATTGGCAAGCGAGGAAAAGAAAATGTAGTTGCATGTTTTTCTTCTAGACTTGCTTTGCCTGTAGGTGATGAAGGGATGATGGATGATCAACTTTCAGATGAGCACCTATTTTCTATCTCAGTACTCTCTCTATGGTTTGCTAACATAGACAACTACCTAGTTGTTAAAAAATGTCCACCAAATGTGTCATATAGGGAGAAGAGGTGAATTGTAAGGAAGAGTTCCTCTTTCCCTTAGATTGGGGGCAATATTTTCAAGTTGGGACTAGATTAGAACTTAAGGAGATGTGTTAGGGAATAAGAAGTCTTTGAAATCCTCTCGGCCTGTCATGATGGGCCCTATGGAGGTCATTTTGTTGTCAAAAGAATATATTTCAAAGTTGTACAAGTTGGCTATTATTGGCCAACTCTCCACGAAAATGCAAGTAGATATACCAAGAGATGTAATGAGTGCAAGAGGATGGGGAATCCCACACCAATGGATGAAATTACCCTACAACCTTAGGTGGCCTTGGATCCATTTGAAAAGTGGGGCATGGATTTCATTGGGCCAATTGATCCACCATCGAGGCAGAAAAAGTACATCATTCTGTGCATTGATTACATGAGAAAGGAGGTGGAGGCAAAATATTTCAAGGAAGCAACAAATGAGAAAGTGGTTGAATTCTTAAGGGAAAATGTCTTCTACAAATTTGGGTACCCTAGAAATATAGTCACTAATAATGGAGCTCAATTCATATCACATCTGATTGAGAATATTTTAAGGTAGCATCATATCAAACATAGAACATTTATTGCCTATCACCCTCAAGAAAATGGGAAAGTAGAGGTTATAAATAGGGAATTGGAGAGCATCCTCATCAAGGCCGTGAGAACTATAAGGATAGATTGGGTAGACAGATAAGTGGAGGCTAGTTGGCCCTATAACACCACTTGGGCCTATAACACCACTTGGAAGACAACTATTGGGTTCACTCCATATGATCTTGTTTATGGAAAGAAAACTTTGCTTTCTATTGAGTTTGAGTATAATATTTTGAGAATGGAAGCCCAATTGGACTTAGATGTTACCAAAGCACAACATGAGTGGTTGCACCAATTGAATGGCTTGGATGAGTTCAGAATGTAGGCCCTTCGACACAATGAATTTATACAATTGCAAAGGATGGTATGGCATGATAGGCATATCAAGGAAAATTTTTTTCAAAAAGACGATTGGGCACTATTATATGACTCTATGTTCAAGGATTTGAAAAGGAAACTCATGACAAGATGTTTGGTGTCATACCTAATACAAAAATTTCATGATAATGGAGTTATTCAAATGAGGACCATTGATGAGGAAGAGATTCCCTTGCTTGTCAACGACTACAGGTTGAAGGTATACATAAAACCTATGTCTAAGGAAGAATTCATGAGTACAATAAAATAGAGATGTCAATGAGATTGGAAGTGTAACATCTTCCAGTCCACAACATTTATAGAATTTTTTTTTTGAAAAAAGAAAAAAAAAAGGAAATAAAATAACTGAATGAACACCTTTATGAGGTATCTGGGGCCAACTCTTGGGTTGGAAACCTCTCTGAGGCAGCCCAAGAGCAAAAACAAAAGGAGAAATAATAATAATCCTTGGGAAAAAGCCTCTTGTGAGGCACCTAGGGCACGCATATAGGTTGAAAACCTCTTGTGAGGCAACTTATGTGTCTCCAAAAACCTAAAAAAAAGAGAAGAGAAGAAAAAAAACCAAAAGGAAAAAACACACGAAATGGATCTACAACATGTCTACTAAATTTTTTGTCTTACCCCTGTTAAAAATTTCTTGAAGAAACCCACACATCACATCCTCTTCATTTCCACAAATCTACACCACCCTCTAAAAATCCTAGCATTTTCCTCAAGACCTTTTACATCCTCTCTCATCACCCCCATGTAGCTTGAAGGCCCTAGAAGAAAAGAAAAGGACTGCTACAGGAAGAGAACCTCCTCGTATAGCAGCTTGTGCACACATCACAAGAATAAATAATCTTGGTTTTTCCTCATCAGTATGTGGGTGGTGAAAACTTATGAGGCCACTCTGTAGTAATCATATCCCTCCTAGCAGGATTCCCCACTAGCAGTAGCAACTTGGAGATCAATAAGGTACCTGCACAGACAACAATCACAACAGTCAAATATCATGAGGAGCAAAGAAGAAATATACAAGAAAGAAATGCAGAGAAAGTCAACTCCTTTAATGACAATAATGAGGTCCATCTCCAACATGGACATCCCTGCATTAGTTTGATCATGAGGTAGGCACATGTATTGAAAACACTCATCTCCTCTCAATGTGTAAATAACGAGAAATGTGTAAATGTTGAGAGTAGGTGTTTTAATAAGCAGGACGTGGCAAGATAACTTGGCCACCATCGGCTAGTAAAAAGAACATGATGGTAAGCACTCATGCAACATGGAGGTGTCACCTCAATCAAGTTGGGATCACAAAGAGTTGGTGGTAACTATGAGGAACAAGGGAACATTTACTCTAAGTGGGGACAATGGTCCAAAACAGGAAACTTTGTGTGACTGCTAAGTCATCACAGTGCTCCAAGCCTAAGCTAAAAATGGCATATTATGTATTGGGGCTCGAATTATTTTTCATAAATGCTCACTTCAAAAATAGTTAAGCAGAGGACGATCTCGGGGTGCCATCGAGGAGTTTCAAACCTTGTTCAACCATTTCTACATGAGGGAGCTTCAGGAAATCCTACAACTGATACAAGAAGGCTGAGAGACTGTTATAGGAAGACTAAAGGGGTGAAGGAATGCTACAAAGGGTAGAATTGGTCTCCAATTTATTACCTTCATCCTAGACCTCTTGATAAAGATTAAGTGCACCATCTCCTTCACCCTTCCATAAATTGTATGCAAGGTGAACTTCAAATTCTAGAGGAAGTAGTAGTCAAATTGTGAAATTGAAAGATATTTTTGGGTTGTAGATTAGAGGCAATGTAGGAAATTATCATCAACTAGGAATTTTAACCCACTCTCTCCAGTGAATTATGCACCAAAGCTATTAGAGGAAGTATCTCTCCTTCACTTAGCTAAAAACCCAAACAAGATATGGGGGAAGGATTTAACAGAAAAGAGCTCTACGATACCAACAGGTTTCATCTACACCCTCCTGTGGTAGACATTTTTAGAAGACACCAGTGGCTAGGATTCATTGAACTATTGAAAGGATATGATGATTATATTTCCTTTGAATTTTCCATGGCCCTGAACTCATAAACAGAAGATAGTGCCACCACTTTTGTGAGGGAATTAGCTATCTCAATTAGCACTCATCTAATTAGCCAAGTGACAACCCTACCCTTAGGGATCAAATGGGGCAGAAAAGACAAGACCACTAGTTCCACTACTAAAAAAAACTTCTTCACTACCAATGACAAGCATGTCGAGGATAAGAATGGAGTTAGGAGGGAAATCCAACCTTACCCTTGGGATGAGGTGGCCTACCTTATCCTAAAATACATCTCATGTGAGGGGAGGTTGAGTGTGGTATATGCCTACTATTTTAGATTACTTCATGAACTCAAATTTCAAGAATAATTTCCCTTGGCTCAAAGACTCATTGTACCATACTTCCTCGTACAGTCCATCAAGGACATGAGTCAAAAAGTAAGAGAGAGAAAACACCAACACCCAGGCCACCATGGCCTAATTAAAATGATAGTGGTGGATGCCTTCAACAAACTGAGAATCCCTGTGTTTTGATCCAAATTCATAGACATGGATAGAGAGGCCTTGATTGACACATAGACCCTCACACTAGGTGAGACTTGAGCCTCTATTGTTGGAGGAAGAGAGGAGAAAGTAGAATAATAATAAGAAGAAGGGGCAAAGGAAGGAGAGGAAGAAGTTTTAGGGCCAGAAGAAGAACAAAGAGAAACAGATGCAGATAAGAGAGGGGAAGAACTAGAGGTAGAGATAGAGAAGAGAAATATGAAGTGGAAGAGGGGGAGCAATAGGAAAAACGAAGTCCTGAGAAAAGTACTGAGCCTAGAGAAGCAAAGGTATCCCTAGAGAAAGCAAGTTTGTCTTGAGGACCCACTGAAAAAGAGGTACTTGCAACCTTAGCTACCTTGAGCACCCCCAGTCAAACCTAAAAATAAGAGACAAAGGCAAGCCCCCCTATACTTTAAGTCCAGGAAAATCACTAGGATCAAGAAAGGAAGGCCTCAAACATCCACAAAGGACCTTATCACAATTGAATAATACCCAAGTAAGAAAGAGGAGGTGGGGCCCACTAAAAGAAAAATTGAAGAGGTCACCTCTATAAAATCCATAACAAAGACTCTTATAGCATATGTAAGGAGGCACATTGTTGAGCCCTGAAACTACATCTCTCCTACACACTTTCCTAGACTCTTTCCCCTCACTGGTACCTCATAAGCTATCAAACATCATTGCGTATTGATTCTAAAAGAGCATTTAAGTGGTTTTCTAACTATGTTTTTGTGTTTGATGTTTGACTTAGATTTTTCTCATTAGCTACGGAATGCAGCCACTTTCTGCAGCTGATTCAACTTTCTGCAGCTTTTTTTGTTAAACTCTAGGTTGCAAGTGTCATCAAGAAAAACAAGGCACATAGGCAAGTTAGGAATGGCCTGGACATGGATCAGGTCCTATTGGTTCAACTGGTGTTATTCGGGAATAGTTTCCACTCGGATGCTGCTATTCCCACTAAGATGGGTGGTTATCTTAGAAACAAACAATCAAAGTCTACTATTGTTCCCTTTTATGAAAATAGACGAGAGGAGGACCAAGAAGACGAACCTGAGTCTTGCACTTGATTTCCTCTCCTTCTTGATAGAGCTTCGCCGCTTCTTCTTGTCTTCCCAGCTTCAAAAGAACCTGTGGAATCACAACGACATACTACTATGCAAGAAACAAGAATCTAAATTCATAAATAATACAGGATCAGATGTGTATTAACCATATACATGCATATATAAACACGTACCCAAGAATATGGAAGGAAACAAGAATAGCTTTATTCAGATGAAAATTAGCAAGAAGATTACAACCATGTGCTCTGACCCAGCATCATCCTCCAGCTAAGAATCCCTTCGTCACCTCAAGCAAATCTAGATCACCCAACACTGTGAATGTACACTAGAATACCAACAACACTTCTCTATAAGATACAAAATTCCAGCCTCTGGATCTATGTGATGAGGGATCCATATATAGATGATTACAGAGAGGTGAGTCGTCTTCTGAGATCTTGATTAGTGTCTTCTCTCTAATAGTTCCTGCTTCCACTTGGAGAATGATGATCTCTTAGTCATCCCTGGTCGAAAATGGAGAGACAAGTGTCAGAGGGGAAGCTTCTTGAAGATTCCATGATCTTCCACCTCGCATTTTGGTCCCTGCCATTTGTCCATTCCCATCACACCCTACAGAGGAGAAAATCAGTATGCATCGCACCTTGTACACTGGGAAGGTGATATGCATCGTACCCTCTAAATTGAGCTTTCAGTATTGTCCAGTTTTGACCATTTATGAGCAGTTTTCAGTGGAGAACTTCTGGGAGATTATGTAATTAGCTGACCTTGTTCCTTTAGGCAGTGAAGCAACACTTTTAGGGACTTAGGAGCCCTCAGTTTATGGACATTTATGATTGGGGTTGAAGTGCCCAAAAATGTCTATAACAATTTCCCCCCAAAGCATGAGGTCGTTAATCTTTCTGATGTCGGGTGAAATGCTTTAATATGAGGATCTGAAGTTTTTCCAAGTTGGGAGGCGACCTGTAATAAGATACAATACAATAAATTATTTTGACAACATTTTTTCATGATCTAGCTGAGGTGGGCATTCCCATGCTCAGCTTTATAAACTCATTTTCATGTACATAGGACAAACAATCGTCTGTGTGATAGACTGATGATATGGACACATCATCCTTTGATTTGGATGATCATCTGTTCGGCAATGATGTACATTATATGCTTTTATATTCTTGAATATATCACAACCCGGATGGATGAAACTAGATCCGGGGTCTTCAAAACTCGTTCAATCTTCACTCGGAGTACAAGTCGATCCATGTGAAAAATGTTCTAGAGTTAAACATGGATAGACATCGCCTGATTACCAGCCAATGATGTAAGTTGTTAACAGGCGCGAGAGGAATCACCAATAATGACAATGAACGTCAAGGTACTACAGTACAATTTACATGGTGTGAAAAAGGACTTGGCATCGAACACCACGCAAAATCTCTCGGTCGAAGGCCATTGATGTAAACATGTCGCTGAAAGTGAGAAACTTGCCATTGAGGCATGCAAGCTTCAAAGTATTGAAGGGGTTGTTCCTAAGTCAACTTCTTGGATAATTAGTTGATGTTTACAAGAAGCGACCCGTCGTAGGAGGGCCTTAATGAATCCCACATCAGCAACACGGAACGAAGCAAATGATTTTGGAGGTGAAAACAAACTGACAATACAGGGTTCAGGGTGGCAGTCATGAAGGAATGAAGTATGAATGTATTGCAGTGGGTGAGACACAGGTGAATTGTCTGAATGACTTCTCTTGAACATATCGACGACAGTAACGATGGATTGGTAGCATTAACCCCAAAGATGGATGGTGTGATGGACCAATGGTGATGACCAGTGAACGGAACAACCCAACCCGGCATGGATGTGGAAGGAAAGTGTCATGTTCAAGAGCAACTTGCTACCAATAAAGTTTCTTCAAGTTTTCTTCCCAATTTTCCCCAGTAATTGCTGACCAGTACCTCTTTATTTTTGTCAAGCTTGAGGAGGATAACATATGCTTGTTCTATAATCCGCCCTTCGGGTGAAACTGTCGCTATATTTTAGCGAGCCTAGTGATAGTGAAACTCGTTCTCGTCCATTTGGATGAGTTTGTCACTATTCGTTTTTAACGAGTTCAACGACAAAGATAACTCGGTCTATTTCAATTTTAGAGAGTCTGAAAGAAACAGAAAGAAGACTCCAAACATTCTTTTTCATTGTATAATCCCTTAAGTCCGAAAAAGTGCAAAATAATATGAAAGGGATGAATTTTCGATAGTTTTAACGAGCCGAACAAGACAAGCGCTTGATCTTTCTATGTAATAATACCTCAGGTCCAAAAATATTAAAATCTAGAGGAGGGATAGCACTTCCGATGCCTTTTAACGAGCCGGAGAGGCCAGTCGCTCGTCAATATTTTCATATTTTATGAGTCAGGTGAAAAGAGCGTAAAGAAGACTCGTTTTCGAGGAACGAGTGATGGTTTCGGGTAGCAACTAATTCCAGGTAAGATTTGGAATTTTCCAATCATGGCAGTGTCACAAGGATGGCTAGCAGAATCAATTTTCGCAGATGTTCCTCGAAGGGGTAAACAATCATATGGGGGTGAATGATTGGCTAAAAAACAGAATGGAGGTGATGGTGAGAACACGACCAAGGCTCAAAAGCTGGCGATAAGACATTCACAATGGTTATTTATCGGTTCATTTTTTAATGAGCTTAAATGCTGGGGGAAACATTTGCTCATGAATTATGTTTATTTTTTAACAACCTTGAACTATGCGCTAAAACTGCTCATGGAGAGTTTATTTTTTAACGAGCTTGAACTCTGCGAAAACATTGCTCGCCAGTCATATGATAAGAAATGTCTCATTCGAGATGCTATTTTGAAGCGGCTTACATCTCTCAAGCTTTGCCACGGATCCTTTCTTTATGCAAGTTAGGAAATAAGTAGCCTTATGGGTTTAAAGGGTTAGAGGTCCTAAAAATTTTAAAAATAAATAGCCGCTCTTCACTTACATGCGGAAAGCTTTGCATGCCCCCAAGTATAGCGAAAAAATTCCAGGTTACCAAGAAAGTTATATAAGCATAGCAGATAAAATGCTTCCTCGATAATGTCTATCGAAACAGACAAAAGTGAATAGCGCAGATGCATTCCACTCGGATAACTTTGATGAAGGTATCTTATTCCATCCTATTCCCATTTTCCTGTAAGGATAGGTTTGCCAAACTAGTCATATATCCCTCGCGGAAATCCACTCTATACCTGAGGTTTTCCTGCCGAAACAAACCAGGGTGCATGCCCCTTGGGTTTCAGTCACATCTTCCTGAATCACTCGCGCTCATCAGGTGGATGGACTGGAGACCGATGAGACATTTCTTGCGTGAAAAGACCATTTAGGGATGGCATTTGACTATTTGCGATGTGTGAACCGAGGAATGACATTTGGTCCACGAGCTTGACCATTCTGCCTTCGTGTGGAAAACACATTACTTTAAAGAGTGAGGAGATGATGGCTCCCATGCAATAAATATAGTCGCGTCCAAGGAGTAGATTATAATCTAAAGGTCCTTGAACTACCATAACGTTCATGTGAACAATTTTCCTTCTCAAAGTAATGGGCACATTTGGAAGGATCCCTAAAGGTCGACTGGTTCCCTTGTCGAAGCCTGTTAGATTTCTCATTTCAGGCAAAAGCCTGTTAGATTTCTCATTTGCACATGTTTTTTGGACGCGATGGTTTTCGAACCATGGTATTGGATGCTTCGGCATGTATAAATATGTATTATAACATTGAAAGGAACATAATGAAAAATCAAGCTGGTAGTCTCGGTTTTGGGATCCAGGGTAAAATCTTTGTGTATATGTGTTTTATGTGTTATGCTCTCGCATTGTTTATTTTCTGTGTTTTAGAATTCGTATGCAGGTAATTTTTGTATGGGGTTAAAACCAACACTTTTGGTCTGGTCTGAGGTATTTGTTTGTCTCAATTTGATTTGAATCTATTAGTGGAAGAGTTTGATTGGGTTTTCCCTTGCATAAGGGTTTTAGCCTTGGCTGAGTACCTATATATGGTGTCATTAATCTTCATTTTTTGATTTGATGATTGCTTGATGAGAAGAAGATAAAAGACAAACATAATTTGTATAACATAAACTTGTTATAATGGTGGTATTTATCTTTGAATAGAGAGAGACGATGGCTACAATCATTGAAAAAAACTACTACAAGAGGTCGAAAGAATGGCTTTGTAACCTAAATAAAGAACCCTAGAGGTCCAAAAATCAAACTCTAGAAGATGAAACACTAAAAGGTTTGCGAGCCCTCAGGTGGTTAGTTGATACATCAACTTCCAAGGGGTGCACATTTTCCATACAATATCCATTTCAGGTTCATGATAACTCATTGAAAGAACTATCAGAGGACTTAAAATTTTGACTAGAGCTATCATGACAATCCTCGGTACCGCAAATTTCCAAAAAATATTGTTTAGGGCCTCAAAACAATCTCAAAATTTTGGGACCCAAAAATCATAGAAATGTTGCCAAGAAGATAGAGAATTGTTAAGACGGTGGAAAAGGTGGGTGGCCATTGATATCCACCTAGATCAGTCCTCCCCTCTTAGGAAGAAATGGTCTCCATTGCATCAAGTTCTATCATTAGATGGGGGAACTTTTGTTGAATTTGGCTCTTGGTGAGCCACTTTCCTTGGTGAAGAAGTTGTGATGCGTTGACAACACGATAGAGTTATACGTGTTGTTGGCAGGTATCCTTTATATTGGTGTCCATGATTCGAACCAATGTAACCTATTCAATGTAATCAAGATTTATTTTTTTAGAGGCCAATGACTCGACTACCTCCAAGGTGTCCAACAAAGGTGGAAAATATGGTCGAAGCAACTCCAAATTAAATACTAGGAGCAAGAAAAGGAAAGGGTGACTGCTCAGTTCAAAAGTATTTTCACCCACAACCTTTATGATTGTTTAAAGCCCATATCAGAGTGGTTTGAGCTTCCTATGGGGCCTTGTGAGGTTCCCTTTCTGTAAATTTAATTGTAAATGTAACCATAACTTATCCTTGTTGGCAACTTGGTGTTGGTATTAATGGCAACAATTGTAGATGTGCTTACGAATGGTCTGATGTGTTGATAGTGTGTAAGGTGGTTGGCATGGTGTTTGCAGGTGTGATGATGCATGTATTGTTGGTGTGAGTAGATTTGTGTCGAGAAATTTAAAGTTTTCCCCAAATCAGAAACTAGACACTGATTAGCCATGGATTATCTGTACCCACAACCTAGATTGGAGGTGTGAAAATATCACTCGTAGCCCAGATTAGCCATTCATAATCCTCGTTCGTGATCCTCTACACACAAAAGAAAAACCAGGGGTTGTATCCTTGGTAAATTCCCATGGTAATTGTTCCTTTAAGCTTGTGAATGGTGGACTAAATAAAAAACATGTGGTTAACATTGAATAATTAATTTTTTCATAACAAAATAGGTTGGATTGGGTCAAGTAGCAACATTCTATGTATGAGACCAAATCAATAACATGTGGACATGGATGATTGTCTTTCTAGTTCTCTGAGTAATTATTGTACGATCCTTGATCAATTATTAATATGTTTTAATGTAAAAGGCAAGGTTTTCATCTCTTGATCCAAGTGGATATTGGTGGCCACCCGCTAATTCGACTTGGATCCCCTCTAGTGCTTCGTGCAGTTTTTTTCAGTTTCCTTAATTACAACACATTTTACTATTTTTAGCAGTTTTTTGGGTCCGAAACTTCCGGAGCCATTTTGAGGCCCTAAACGACGTTTTTTGGGAAATCTACCGCCAGCGATTTTTCGTGACTAAAAATCGTCTTTTCCGACGTAGTCCTCGGAGAGATCTTTCCAACGGGCTATCATGCGCGTCAAACGGAGATAAGACGACCAATTCGCGACCCCGGGAAGTTGATGTACCAACTTACCAAAAAACGGGGCCCACAATTTGGCGTTTCATCTTCCAGGGTTAGGTTTTGGAATGTGAAGGGTTTTTCCATTGTTTCTCAACAATAAATAGGCCTTCGAGCCTCATTGTAACACAGTTCAGACGCATGTACCCACACATCTCTTCTCAGAGATAAGCTACCATTGCCCTGGCTGGTTTATTTCTATTTCCGGTTGTAAGCATATTTCAATATTTTCCATTAATGAAAGGAAGTATTATTTCCGCTGCATCTTTGTGTATATGGTTATCTCTGTATTTTATTGTGTTCCTTTTTAAATCTGGATCAGGAGTGGAGTGTTTGACTTGCATTAGGAGGTATTGACGGCACTATGAAAGAGGAAACCTCTTCCACTAAAGGTGATGTATTCTCACCATGCCAATCTACATCTATAGAAGAAGATACCTTCCAAGAGTAAAGATACCTCTGGGGTCCATAGGTGACAAAATACACCATGTGCATAGGAAGAGTGGTGGAGAAAGACGAAATGTTAGGCGGGGGAAAAAGAAAGAGTCCACTAAGAGATGAGACTTTGAATAAACATGGACCAACATGCTCACAACTCCCAAGGTTATTTCCAACAAGTGGGGAAAATTTCCCCATAGTGGTAAGTCGGGTCGACGACACACAATAGTTCGATTGGTCGATCATGAGTATCTTGCCTTCATGGTTGTCAAGCCAGGAGGGTAATTCCATGAATTAACAGTTTTATTCCATTACTCAGCTCATGAATATATAAATGAGTTGAGAGACTCTGGGGATTCTAATTCTAAGGTCTCTTGGTTTTCTCTAATGAATAACTGAAACTATTTATAATATTTATAATAATCCCAATCCTTTCAGGTTAGGTGTCAACAATCCCCCCTTAATCTATAGGGATTTTGGTGCGTCCAAGCATCATTCTGAATATGTCAAACTTTTCTCTTCCAAGCACTTTGGTGAATATGTTTGAAATATGCTCATTTGTGGAACAATGTCATAGGTGGATTGTCTTTTCCTCAACATGATGTTGGATAAGATGATATTTTGTATTTATGTGATTGGTTTGATCATGGAACTTTGGGTTCTTAGCCAACTTTATTGAAGAAGTGTTATAAATAAAAAATAGATTTAAATGCACTTGTTTCTTCTACAAATCCTCCATAATTTTCCTCAACCACATAATTACCTTTATTGCTTCAGTTGTTTCCACATACTCTGCCTCAATTGTAAAATACGCTGGAATTGGTTGTTTGTGTAACCTCCAGGAGATAACTATTGATCCAAGAGTCATAAAATAATGTGAAATAGATACCCTGGTTTCTTTATCTCCATTGAATTATGAATCAAAGTATCCAATCAAGCTGAAGTCACCCACCTATGCATACTTTGGTCCAAAGTCTTGAGTTCCCTTCAAGTACTTTAGAACTCTTTTTGTAGTAGACCAACGACCCTCAAAAGGACTTTGCATAAACCTAGAGAGGATTCCAATAACAAATGATATGTCTAATTTGGTAGTAGTCAGGTAGTTTAGACTTCCTACGAGTTGTATATACTTTTTTGCATCCTCAAATTCTTTTCCTTCAGTGGATATGAGCTTTAAGTTCTGTACTATTAGAGTAGTCAAAGTATTGCACTCAACCATGCCAAACCTATTCAATAAACATCCAATGTACTTCTTCTGAGATAGGAATATAAATGTTGGATGTTGGGTTACTTCAATACCAAGATAGTAGTGAACAACCCAAATATGTCATTTCAAAACCTTTCCTTGGTTCTTTCTTTATGGATGAAATTTATCTCTCATTGTTCCTTGTCAATAGGAGATCATCTACATACAACACAAGGTATACAATTGTTTTACCAATTTTCTTGAAAAAAAAAGTTTCATCATTAAGACTCTCAGTTAACTTTGCGTACCAGGCTCATGTTTCTTGCTTGAGGCAATAAAAGGATTTTACAAGCTTGCATACTTTGTGTTCCTCACCTTTAAAACAAAATCCATATTGTTGGGACATAAAAATATTCTCTTTCAAAGTCCCCTTCAAGAAAGTAGTGTTCACATCCATTAGATGGACTTTCTAGCCATTTTGAGTTGCCAAGGCAAAGAGTGTCCAGATGGTAGCCCATTTGTTTGTAGGGGAAAAAGTATCCTCACAATAGACCCCTTCGTTCTTTGAAAAGCCACTCGCCACGAGTCTGGATTTGTGCTTGTCAATTAAGCCATATGATTTATACTTATTCTTGAAGACCACTTGCAACCTATTGTTTTGGTTCCCAATGGAGGATCAACCAACTTCCAGGTGCCATTATTTATCAAAGAAACATTTTCTTCCTACATCGATTCTTTACATTCATCATGAGAAACATCCATATCAATAGGTGAATCAGTATTGTCTACATCACCTCCATTTTTTCTAGTTGAGCTTCTTGTTCTTGTGTTTCCAACCTCATCAAGATGAACAATTTCAAGTGTCTTTGTTAGCCACTTTGGAGGACATTTATGAGATTATTTGGGATGTTCAATTACCTTAGATGGGGTTGAATCAAAATTTAGTGTCCCAATTATGTCAGTCACATCTCTAAAAGTATCATTAGTGGCTAAAGATTCATGCAGGGGAGAGAGTGCTTTAAAAGAAGATTCCACATATCAATCTAGTATAGGAATCCAGCCTTCAAGATGTGGAATCTCATTATCAAAATCTTGAAAATTCTTTTCATGTATGAATCTATCCAAGTGATCAAGCTGCCACTCAAAAACGTTGTCAATCTTGGAATATTCAAGAAAGATCACATCTCTATATATTACAAACTTTTTATTGACTTTATCATAGAGATGGTATTATTTGGAGGTATTTGAGTACCCCAAGAAGATACATTTGTGACTCCTTGCACCGATTATCTTTCTCTCTTCCTTAGGTATCAAGGCATAGAAGGTGGAAACAAAAACCCTGAGATGCCTCACTGAAGGAATGTTACCATATCACATTTCATAGGGAGTCTTGTATTTGATACCATTAAATGGACATATATTCTTGATATACACATCACATAGAAATTCATCATCCCAAAAAAGCAATTTAGCATTCTTGAAAAACATCATCGAACATACCATATTTAATATTGTCATGTTCATTCTTTCGGCCACTCCATTCTGTTGAGGATTATAAGACATGGTTGTTTGATGTTTGATCCCATGTTGGTGAAGATAGTTTTAAAATTCATTTGAAGTGTATTCTTTTCCATTATCAGTACGAAAAAATCCAATATCATATTGTGCATCATTTTCAATCCATGCATGAAAGTTCTTAAATGTTTCAAAAGCTTCTGATTTGTTATTCAATAAATAAACCCAAAACATGCTGGTGTAATCATCAATAAATGTCATCATATATTTATTACCATTCACAAGAGGAAAATGATTTGGACCAAATAAATCAGAATGAATGAGTTCAAGTTTTCTATGTGCTCTAGATTGAGAATCACGAAAACACTCTTTGTTTTTATTTCCTAAGATATAAGCATCACATTGCTTAATCTTCCTAGGAATTGTAGGCAAACCAGTCACACCACTTTTCTTCAACAAACAAAGTATTTCATAGTTGAAGTGTATAAATATAACATATCATAAAAGACTTGATGGAAATGTATCTTCATCATAGTGAGATCTATATGAAAATTCTTCTGCACGAGAAGAGGTTCCTTATAGACTTAGAAGTTTTTATTCCTATATCTCAGTCATGATAAGTGAGTGATCTAATGCTTTTGTGACCTTGACCTTTCGATTAAATATATGAATGAATTGTCCTTTCTAGAAGATCTGGACCAAGGAAAACAATTTGATCCTCAGTACTGAGAGCTATAGAAAATCATGCATAAGAAACTCTGGAAGACTAGGCAGTTTGAGCCTCATGGTGCCAAGCCCTTATGGCTTGATTTTTGACTTCTCTCTAAAGTATACTGCTCTGTCAACATTATCGGTGAATTCTTCAAAGAAATCTCTCTTGAAAGTCATGTGGCAAGTTTCTCCTGAATCAAGCAACCAAGCATATTTCCATGAAGGTAGTGAAGCATTGAATAAGTCTTTAGTTACTCCATTGTTGCAATGTACCAACACATAATGAGCAGACTCGGGTGCTCTTCCTCTCCCTTTTTTAGTTGTTTTAACTTTTCCTTCATTTATTTCCTACTCAATTATATCCGAAGGAAAATTACATGTGGAAGCATCATTTCCATATCTATTGCACCATATGCAATGGAGATTAAACCCTTCTCCTTGGAAATGTCTTCCCCCCTACCTCTAAAATTCTTACTTCCTCTTCCTCTTTAACCACCCCTTCCTATAGAAGAATATTGTGCATGATTCTTCTCTTTTTGTGAAAGGCACAGAACTTATTCAGTAGACAGAGGAGTTTTATTCTTCCTAAAATCCTTCTGTCCCTCAACAAAATTCTTCTCAAGCAAGTGAAAGGTAGTCTCCTTAGGGTTGTTGCTTGCTTGCAATGAATCAAGATAATGTGAATAGGTGGGATATAGTTACTCTACATAAGATATGGGAGGAATATCTATTTCAACACCAGTGAATTTTATGTCATGCATAATGGATCTTAATTCTGATGCTAAGGCAATAGGGTCATCATTTTTAAAGTCAATATTGAACAATTTAGTCATCAATTGAAAAACTTCAAGTTCATAGTGTGAGTTATACAATTCCTTCAACTTCATTAAGGCTTCAAAGGAATTTGAAAATGGGGAAATATAGAGACTCACCTCTTCATTTATGGATGTTACAATCAAGGCATAGGCCTTTCTAATCTTGTTTTTTCAGATGGAAAGCTCCTTGTCTAAAGTTGAATTTTCTGGGGCATTGCCTCCTTCTCCTTCACAAATCGCTTTCCACAATGCATTGAAGATCAAAGTGTGATTTATCTTCTAGGACCACTCATGATGGTTCTCTTTGCTAGAGATAACTATTCCCACAATGAATATCAGTGAATGCATCATCATAAAATGACTATGTTTATTTGATTTCTAAAAGAATGTGGTCTTACATTCCACCTTTTTACAAAATTGATTTAAAAGCTCACTATCAACTCAATCTACACTATACACACTCAATAGTTTAATGCACATTTATGAACCTTCACTTATCAAATGTATATTATATACCATTCATATACCATATGGTAACTTTTTTTATAAAAAATTCAACAAATTTATATGCTATATATGGCCATTCATATGCCATCATATGCCAAAGAAATACATAACCACCATCCATATGCTATCACACTAAACATTTCGTATGTATGAAATTTGTTTTTTATGCTATGATCCATTTGGAACATGGCAAACACAAAGAGAATTGTTTCAACACCAACACATAGTATATGGAGGTCACAAAAGATAAAAAGCATGTATATTAACACACATGAAGGTTCACTTATAGCATTCAGCCTCACGCCATTCAACGCCTTCAATCGTGGCACCTAAAATTTTACATAGTGAACGTTGTCTAGTCTCTCAAAACTTAAACATCACACAATATTAGAAAATGTTTAGTGTAATATGTACACAGGTTCCACAGAGAAGTCAAATGCCAAACCATGAGCGAAGTTGTTAGTAGCATCCTCTTTGCTCGAGATCAACTGTTCAGGATGGAAGAGTTGGCGGTATGCCCCTGTTCGAACCTTGTCAATGATTGTGGGTTCCAGATCTACGAACACAACTCTCGGCATGTGTTTACTAGCTCCTGTCACACTAAAAAAAGTGTTGAACACTGTCTCCAACACCCACAAATGTATCATGGAGCATCATACCATCGGGCTAGATTCCATGCTTCTATACTATCATGCCAATCGGTGCTCCGACCATCAACACTCATCAACACAGAGAATAACGAATAATGAGGAGATAGAGCAAGAGTTCATATAGGAGACAAGGAATATGTTAGATAATAGTAAGAAATTAGCTGAAAATAGGATATACAAATCTAAAATCGCACTTGTGCTCTGATACCATATCACGATAAGAGGGTAACTATGTGAATTAACTTGTTTATTGCATTACCCAATTCATGAATATATACATGAGTGGAGAGACTCTTGGGAATCCAATTCCAAGGTCTCTTGGTTTTCTCTAATGCATAACTAAAACTATTTACAATAATTGGAATCATTTTAGATTAGGTGTCAAGAATGGGGAAAGCAAAGAACACGAAATACTGAAGAAACCACAATGCACATAGCATAGAACCAACTATGAATAAGGAGTAGGTTATAGTCCAAGGGAGCATTGATGGCTTGAGCATCAACGTAGGTATTTTTTACACCTAGATAGATAGACATGGTATATTGTAGTTTGGAAACCCCATGTAGACAGATTATGTGTTAACTTACGAATAACACCCTTAGGTGGGCGATAGATTAGGTCCACAAGATTATCTATAATGAGAGGTCCAGTGGAAGTAGTCAGGTTGGTTGAGGGCTTAAAGGAATAAATTGGCTTATGAGTATCATAATATTTATTTTGAATAGTCATGTTGACTTTCTCTTGGCACATAAGGACAAACCTATTATTGGCACAATGAAAATAGGGCCCCTTATTGACCCCTTGGAGAGGATGAGGGGGTTGGGAAACCATTTGTTCTTGGGGTTGAAGTGAATGGATGAGTCAAGACTAAAGGATGTTGAGTAGAAAGTGGCAGTGCAAGAATTCAACAAAATTCATCCATTCGAGGGCACTCATGATTCAACTTCTCACCTTGATGAATATTGTAAAGATATTGCATGGGAACTTCATATTGCAACGACATTCAGATGTGCCCCCTCCCTGATTGGATGGGTTTGGTTAAGTCTCCTTAGTAGGTTGATTATTTTGTTTATTCTTTTCCCGTGAGGTTGTTGAGTTTTCTTGGGTTTTGTGGACTTCACCATGACAACATTGGTGGGTTGTTTAGAAAAGTTTTTTTTTTTAGAGCTAGATGCACTTTCTGTGGCTTGTGATGTAACAATCAATTTCCCAAGTTGGGAAACAAGTTGGTGCACATAGTAATATAAAAATCCAATCACACGATTAAAGTGAAATCTCGGGGTAGGTTTGGGTGGTTTGATAGAAGGATGAATAGCATTAGGAATTATTTCATAAAGTTTTTTTGGTTGAGAATAAATGAGATCTAGTTGCTGGGAAGCTAAGATAGAATGTTCCTCAGTAAGAACCCTGAATGTAGACACATCCTTGGCTATAGGAGGTAACAATGAGTGAATGAAACATTTTCAAAGAATCTGATCATGTACCTTGGTTTGAACTAACCTCTTACAACATCACCACTCATGGATATGGTCATAAATTGGAGTGGAATTGTCTTGTCGAAAGTTGGACAAGAGATCAAAATCAATGTTGTAGGTTGTAGGTAGCTAAAAATGAGTCAAAACAGTTTTGTCCAAAGATGAAAATTGATTGTTAGGTGTCATATCCATTTTAATATATGATTAAGTAGCATATTGAGTTAAGGTATATTGGAATATATGCAATTTAATTGAATAATACACAAAAGAGTTTAATTAACATGAGAGATGGTAGGTGGTGATATGTGTTGATGGATTTTCACTAGGATTCCCTTCAAAATTGGGGATATCAAATGGAAACTTTGCAGGCATGGGAGGCCACAAAGGATCATGACAAATGGGGTCATTTGTCATATTCACTAAATATGGAAGATCAAGAGAGGATAGAAAAGGACTATGAAGTTTACTGAATGGGTCATAGGATGGAGACCGCCCAACTAATCATGAGGACCCCTGATACCCTAGTTCTTAGGGACCGATGTAAGGAATCTACTCTTGAGTGTAAGTTCCTCCAAGGAGCAAAGCACCCCAGTAGCATGACTATTAGTAGGGTTGTACCCTATAGGAAAATAAGTACTATCTTGTGGAGTTTCACCAACATAAGGATGATAACTTAGAGGGATTGTAGTGCCAATCACAGCATTCCCCCCAGGTAAATTAGCCCCTATAGGAAAAATTCTAGATGATGACATCCCTCCAAACAATGAATTATACTAGGCTTTAAAAGTACTAGAAGAAAGGTTTCCCCGAGGTTGGCTAGGAGAAACTCATGTTCTAGGGACTTTTGTTTCCTAGGAGATCAATTCTGATCATCATCTTATCCCATCTTTACAAGTTGATTTGGGTGTATTATTTTATAATATTCCTTATCACTTCATCCCTAAGAGTATAAATTCATCTTCCTTGGAGACTTTCTAGCTCTTTATATATTGATATATCCTTAAGGGTTAGGTTGGAGAGCACTAGCACTATAGTTAGAGGGCGAAACATAGAGTTATGTTGTCATTGTATTTATGGATTGTGATTCACTTCTTCTTGAGGTCATGTTTCTCGAAGAGGAGGAGACTCTGCCATAATATGAAGAGGAGACCTTATGTGTGATGATCCATTGAAAACTATGTTTCCTTTCCTATAAATATGAATTTATGATTAATTGTTCATGTTGATGTTTGTTAGTCTTAGATGATGGTCCTCTGCAGAAACTCATGTTCTAGGGACTTTTGTTTCCTAGGAGATCGTTTCTGATCATCATCTTATCCCATCTTTTCAAGTTGACTTGGGTGTATTCTTTTATAATATTCCTTATCACTTCATCACCCTAAGTGTATAAATTCATCCTCCTTGGAGACTTTCTAGCTCTTTCTATATTGATCTATCCTTAAGGGTTAGGTTGGAGAGCATTAGCACTATAGTTAGAGGGTGAAACATAGAGTTATGTTGTCATTTTTATTTATAGATTGTCATTCACTTCTTCTTGAGGTCATGTTTCTCAAAGAGGAGGAGACTCTACCATAATATGGAGAGGAGACCTTATGCGTGATGATCCATTGAAATCTATTTATCCTTTCCTATAAATATGAATTTATGATTATTTTTTCATGTTGATGTTTGTTAGTCTAAGATGATGGTCCTTGCTCTTTGTTTGGTGTTTCTTGTGTGCAGGTTCTATATTTATTGTGGAGGATGAGATCTCTTAGTTTGAGCAAGAAATATTGGCATCAAACCCAACATTCGCCACAAATCTACGAGTATTCCAAGTTTTGGTTCAAACCCTGGCTAAGGATTGCATGCATGAATGATTGTTTCAATCATATTTTTTGGGATATATCTACCTGGTTGATTTTGGTCATATATTCTTAATATGGTAGTCTTGTTAGGGCCATAAGACTATGAAGCAATAACTCCTTGTGGTTATGTGTAATTTTTCATAACATCACAGATGGGATGAAGGAGATATTTTAAAAAAAGTAAAAGTATTATTGTCATTCTAGAAATCAGAAGGACTAGCTATTTAGAATCAGCCATACACGAGATGAAAATATGGAACAATATGTTGAGTGCCTTCAATATGATTTTCTATGATATCATCTGTGAAAATTCTATCACTACAACATCTGATTTACTTTTCCTACTTATTATTCAATAAGTTATTTATGAAATTCCTTCAATAAACATTAAAATAAATTATGTTGCAGATATCACATCGTAATACAGAAACAAACACATGTACAAGAATGAACACATTGACACAGATATTTAAGACAATGATTTCTTGATAAACCCAATGTGGGAAAACTGGTGCAACAAGGGAAGATTTTATTATTTAGCAATTCTTCAGTAGAATAGGGTGCCAAACTGCCTTACCCATAGAGAGGAAAAGTTCTCCAGCACTTCTCCCAGTCCTAGCGTCAACTTGGTTCACTTCTGTATGGCTGCTAGACACTCTACGTCATCCCTTCTTGATTGTGTCATCCTTGGGCCTCTCTGCGTCACCCTCGTAGGCCCTCTAGGGACTGCGTAGTCTACTACTGCCTTTGTGTCTGCCTGAAATGCCCTGCGTCTTCCTCTCTTGCCTTAGCTTTGGTCTCCAGTGCTTGATCCCATCTCTCTATCCCATACTTGTTGCCTCTTGAATTCTCATTAGACCACTAGTTTGAATTTCTCAACTAACCTCGCTCCAGAAATTTAACTGACTTGTCTCCCTTAGTTTGTTCTCCAAGTGACCCGCAAACCTTCTCTTATACTTTTCTCTTTGACAAATAAGTAGTCGAGATTAAGTCCCTAATCAATGGATAAGATTAAATCTGCCTTGATCCATGAATGTTCGACCATTTTAACACAATTTTATATTAATTTATATTAATATTTTATTTTCCCTAAGTTTAGACTTAGGGACTACATTAAAAATATTAATTATTTTAATATCTCCCAAAATATTTAGAATCTACCGAAACCATTTTTGGGTATTGGAGATCTCATGTGATTTAGCCTCTCCACAAATTTTCATGGCTAGAGAACATCTGATGCTATGCCAAATCAACACTCCCTCTTATCGAGGACTATGCTCTAGTAATACTCCTCACTGAGTATCACCCTGATCATTCGGCATCAGTGCCTATGCTGATGATAAGCCTCCCTGCACAACATCCTCTACACTTTTGCATCCTATACTACTGCCCATGGCTCTGCTATTTCCACTCTTGCACGAAGCTATGCTTGCCGCCATATATTTTACCCCAGATGAGCCACACAATTTTGTTTCCTACTACACTAAGAGGTCATTCCTGGTCCAATGTTGAAACAATACCCAGAGGTACTTTTCTGATCCACTAAACTTCCTTCCTAATATGCATCAGTAAATCCACTCAAACTAATATCCTTACATTTGGTGTACAGGAGTCCATAATTGATTGTTCCCTGTAAATACCTGGGAACGTGTTTGGATGCTACCAGTGTGACCTCTTTGGTTCCACCATGAACTAGCTGAGGGTGTTGACAACATAGCAAATAGCTAGCCTTCTGTTGACCAGATACATTAGGGACCTTATGAGCTTCCTGTATAGGGTGGGATCAACATCCTTGTCTTTTGATGCATCAATCTTCTTCCAATTGGTGATCGTTAGAGTAGCCATGGGTCTATAGTCCTCCATCTTGAATCTTTTCAAGATTTCTATAGCATACCTCCCTTACCCAAGGAAGATTTCTCTTCTGTTGCCAAACTTCCAACCCTAGGAAGTAATGCATTCGTCCCAAATCCTTCATATTGAATTATGTGGCTAAATTATTCTTGCAGTCCCCAATGAACTTGGATGATCCTGTCAGAAAGAAATAAGCCACATACAATACTAAGATTAGCGGCCCATTATCTAGTAGAGATTTAGATCTGCATCACTCTTGAAAAATCCCATCTTCTGCAAGTATCCATCTATTCGACCATACCATGCTCTAGGTGCATGTTTCAGCCCATACAAGGCTTTCTTTAATTTGCATACATGATACTTCTTCTCATGTGTCTCAAAGTCCTCTAATTGTTCAATGTATACCTCTTATTCTATTAACCCATTCAAAAATGTCATTTTGACATCCATCTAATGAATCTCCCATCCCATCTGAAGTGTAAGGGATATCGCAGTCCTAATAGACGTATACTTGGCTACCGGGGTGAAGGTCTCATTGTAGTCAATTCCTTCCTTTTGAGCATACCACTTAGCCAAAAACCTAGCCTTGTATTTCTCAACACTGCCATTTGCATCATATTTGATATTGTAGGTCCATCTCAAACCTACCACCTATCTGTCTTGAGGCCTTGACACTACCTTCCAGACATCATTCACCATTATGGAGTTGTAAACCTCTACCATCGCATCAAGCCAAACCAGATGTTGAGCTGCCTCCTAGAAATTGGCAGGTTCCCAATCCTGAGCTACTAATGCTTGATATCTACCTGGCTATTTTCACTTCCTCTTATTGTTTCTTGGCGCACTAACGAATTCGTCTACATCTCACAGAATCTGACGAATTTCCCTTCTAGTTCTTCCTCTACCAGAAGGTTCTTCTGTTAGCTCCTCCTCATCATCCTAAGAATCTTCCTGACTCAATGAAGAATTTTTTACTTCTGTTTGTTGAAGAGGCTTAACCAGCGACTCCTGTTTTAACTGCTCCTCGGAAGGCATCTCACGAGATTTTCTGAAAGCTTTGTCGTCCATGAACCTTAAATCTCGTTGAACTACTACCTTCCTACTCCCTGGAAGGTAGATTCTGTATGCCTTAACATTCTCACTATATCCCATCAGATATCCTTTTTCCATAGTTTGATCTAGCTTCTTCCTCCTTTCCTCTGGTATGCGGCAATATGCTAAACTCCCAAATATCTTGAAATAGCTGACTTCAGGTATCTTTCTTGTGAAAACATTCTCTAGTGTAATATTTCCCAACGCCCGATGAGGAGTCCTATTTTGAACATAGAATGTTCTGTTACATGCTTCCACCCATAGGAATTTCAAGATATCGTGACCATACATCATGGCCCTAGTTGCTTCTACAATAGTACTATTCTTTTTTTCTGCTACTCCATTCTGCTCTAGATTGTAGGGAGTTGTCCACTCCCTTCTGATGCCCTCAGTGAAAAAATTAGTGAAGTACTTATCGACATACTCTCCATTATTATCTAAGTGCAAAACTTTTATTTTCTTTCGATTTAGATTCTCCACCAAAGCCTTGAACTTTTTGAATCGACAGAAAACCTCATCCTTGGTTTTTAGAAAATAAATCCAAGTTTTCCTTGAGTGGTCACCAATGAAGGTAAGGAAATACTCAGCACCATTGAGAAATTTGATAGACATAGGTCCGCAGATATCTAAGTGTATCAATCCTACTACAGTCTTGGCCCCGTATTTGCTCCTAGGAAATGTTGCGTTGGAATATTTTCCTAGAGTGCATGTTTTGCATACATCATCTCCTTCCATACTCATATCCAAAACTCCCGTTACAGTGCTCCTGAGAATTCTTATAGCTCCATGGTACAAATGACCCATTATTCTGTGCCATAGTTCATTCAGGTCCTTGTCTCCATGACTGCCTATTAGTTCCATTGGTGATTCTAGCTGTAAACCATACAAGTTGTTACTTTTGTTCCCGATCTGAAATTTATTTTTCTAGCTGGAGCATTTGATGTATACCTTCTCCTTCATGAAATAGACATCATAACTCTTGCCTTAAGGTTGCGACACATAAATTAAGTTCATTTCCAATCCTGGTACATGTAGCACATTTGTAGCACAAAACCTTTCTCTGGATTCTATTTGAAAAACTATGGTACCCTTCCCTACTGGAGTACACTTTGCCTTGTTCCCCATTGTTATAGACATATTTGGGCACTTCAACCCCAATCTTATATGTCAATAAACTAGGGCTCTTTAACCCCTAAAAGTGTTGTGTCATACCCTAAAAGATCATGCTCAACTGATTACATCATTCACCAAAGTTCCACCTGAAAAACCATCTAGAACTGGCCAAAAGCGGACCATACTAACTGCTCTACTATTAGGGTGCGATGCATACTGACTTCTACACTAGCCAGGTGTGATGCATCCTAAAGAGGCCTTCTGTGGGGTGTGATGAGCGAGGATGGACAAATGTTAGAGATAGTTTGTTAAGTGGATGCTCATGGAATCTTCTATAAACTTCTCCTATGACACTTGCCTCTCTGAACTCGCCCAGGGATGAGTAAGAGATCCAAGAAACTCCAAGTGGAACCAAGAACAACAAGTGGAATGACACTAATCAAAAACATAGAGATGACTCACACCCTTGCATACGTCTATAAATGGACCCCTCATCTAAGAGATCTGGAGGCTGGAATTTTGTAATTTGTAAGGAAGTATTGATAGTTTGTATCTGAGAAAGAGCATTGTATTGTTGGGTGATCTTGCTTTTCATGAGGTGAAGAGGGCTTTGATGCTGGGAGGATGATGCTGGATCAGACAGCTGGGTTGTAATTATCCCTTCCATTTTAATAAATTTCTTTTAGTTTTCCTCCATACAATCGTGTATTCGTGAATGTTGTTATTTGTGAATTCTATTGTATGTTCAATGTATTTCTGATTCTGCATTGTTTATGATATAATAGATCAAGATGCTTTGATGGTGTTTTGTTACTTTGTCTCTATAGGTATTCTCTAAGCGAGATAAGTAGGAGAGGAGTTGCAAGCTCTATCAAGGGGGAGAGAAATCAAGCAAGGAGTCAAGTGAAAGATCTAGGTTTGTTCCTTTGCTTCTCTATTATCTGTCATACATAGAGGAAATCCCAAATTGCTTTGATTGTTTGTTTACTAGGATAGCTGCCAATCCTAGAGGGCTAGTGGATCAAAAAGACACTCGATTTCCCAGAAACACCCATTGTGATCTGAAAATTCATCCTTTATTCTCGATATTATGAGAAACATTCCTTGATTCCCATCATATGCCACGATGCTCCACTGTCTATATACCACACTTTTGATGATTCAGGACTAGTCATACAAGCCACTTCTTTTTCAAGCTTGGAAGCCGACATAGAAAAATCAAAGTCTCTTTCTCTTGTACAATCTTCTGAAAATATGTGTGAGTCCCGTGACATGGATGCTTATTAACCGTGATCTTTCCCCATAATTAATTTACCCTTCCTATCTCTGGTTACTCGCTCTGATACGATGTGAAAATTCTATCACTGCAACATCTGATTTACTTTTCCTACTTATTCTTCAATAAGTTATTTATAAAATTCCTTCAATAAAAATTAAAATAAATCTTATTGTAGATATCAAATTTTAATACAGAAACAAGCACATGTACAATAATCAACACATTGACATAGATATTTCAGACAATAGTGCCCGGAAAAACCCTATGTGGGAAAATCGGTGCAGCAAGGGAGAATTTTATTCTTGAGCAATTCTTTAGTACAATAGGGTGCCAAACTGGCTTCCCCACACAGAGAAACATTCTCCAGCACTTCTTCCATTCCCAGCATCAACTTGGACCTCTGTGTGGCTCCTAGATACTATGCATCAACCCCTGCTTGACTGCGTCATCCCTAGGCCTCTCTGCATCACCCATACAGGCCATCTAGTGACTGTGCAGTGTCCTGTTGCCTCCGCGTCTACCTGAAATACCCTACGTCTACCTCTCCTACCATATCACTGGTCTTTAGTGCCTGATCCCATCTCTCTGTTCCATACTTGCTACCTCCTCACTACTCACAAGACCACTAGTTTGAATTTCTCAGCTAACCCTGCTCCAGAAATTGAACTGACTGGTCTCCCTGAGTGTGTTTTCCATGTGATCCTCAAGCCTTCTCTTATACTTTTCTCATTGATAAATCAACGACTGATATTAAGTCCCTAATCAATGGCTAAGATTAACTCTGGCTTGATCCATTACTTTTGGACCCTTTTAACAGAGATTTATATTAATTCACGTTAATATTTTATTTTCCCTAAGTTTAGACTTAGGGATTCCATTCAAAATATTAATTATTTTCATATCCCAAAGTGTTTAGAATATACCCAAACCATTTATGGGTACTTGAGATCTCAGGTGTTTTAGCCTCTCCACCAATTATCATGGCTAGATCACATCCGTTGCTACCCAAAATCAACATCATCATAGTAATATGGACAAGGAAATAATTAAGACAATTTTGATTAGAGAAATGTGGGATGACTGCCTTGATACTCCAAATATTTTAGGGAGGGGAGATATTTCTAGGAGCCTTATGATGACATTTTTCAACTTTGTTGAAGAAGTTCCAGAGGGTCAACAAGAAGCGAAAATGTAATACATACCATGATTATAATCTCACATAATAGTGGGGAAACACGAGCAAAAATTTGAAATTTGTTGGAGAATTTCAAAACTGATATTATGAATTCACTGTCCTCTCAACTTGATGTATTGCAAGAAAAGAATAAACAACTTGAGCTAGAGAAATCTTTGGCCATATTTTTCCCTTCCTGTAGGAAGGAAAATCCCCTTAGTGAATTCCCTTAATAGGTGCAATACATGTGAGAATTCACTCAACAAAATACTGTCCATACTACCTAGACTAAAAGAAACCTATGAGGCAGTAGGGGAGGATACTGAAGAAACAAACTTGGTTATCGCCAAGAAGCCTTGGTAGTCTAGGTCATCAAGTATGTTACAAGAATGCTTCTCCTCATTCAATACTTTGTTTGGTATGTATGGTCCAAAATAGATTTCCCCATAAGAAATGCAATATCGTGTAGCTCCATGGTAGCCTCTGAATCCGCCTATGGTCCAATTCCCTACACCCTAGCCTATGTTACCCTCTCCTTCATGGTCTCAGTGATGGAGAGGGACTTCTCTTCCTATTCAAATTCATGTTCAGGTCCCAATTCAACAAAATTAGTGATAAATCGCCACCAATATTCCTATGAGAATACCTGCATTACATCCCCAACTACTATTAAAACATAACCCTAATCCCAATTGTAAGGTAGTACAACAAGTTGAAATTCCAATACTCCCTACTTATTATATCTCACATGTGTAATGTAAAAAATTTGATTTTTGGTCAGGGAGAATGATAAATGCCACTGCTTTTCATGTTATCATACAAAGTGAGGAAGAAAATTTATCAAGAGAAGAAAACTTAATTCAAGGACCCCTAGAGAAGCATTAGGATGTAACAAATGATGTTACCATTTATTCTGAAACAACTAACAATATTTATGAAGACGCAATAGTTGGTGGTATTTCTAACACCACTCTAATAGTCAATATTACCTTTAATGTCATTGAAATAGTTGATGCTACTTAGGCTATGAAACCTGTAACAAATACCCGAAACGAGACTTACTTGCACCCCCCTTATCCTGAAAGGTTAAGAAAAGTGAAGAATATGCCTCAAACTAAGTTCGAATTCTTAAAGGAGTCAAAGAACTTATATGTTTCAACTCCATTTCTTCAAGAAACTTGAGATGTTCATATTTATGCGAAAATATTCAAGGAATTGTGTGTGAAAAATCCAGGTAGGAAACCTTGTGACCCCCTACTATGCATGTCATTGGTAAGTTATCAAAATTGATGCTAGGGGTAATACATTTTATAAATACGAAGATATTGGAAACCCAACAATATTTGTTCATATTGCAGAAACAAATCTTCCAAACACCCTGAATGATATTGGAGTGGAAATTAAAATAATAACTAAATAAATTGTTGAACTACTTGGGTCTACCAACTTGAGACCAACTCCCACTATTTTCAAATTGGAAGATAGGTTTAGGATCAGACCTAAAGGAATATTGGCGGTTATTATTATTTTAGTATAATCATGGTAATACCCAGTAGATTTTATGATGTTATAGCATAAGAGATGCCTAGGAGGACAACCTCTAATCCTGGGGAGGCCATGGATGGCCACCGCAAATGCCTTTCTTGGATGTAGATCTAGGTGGATGACCATCTCTGATGGGAATACTACCAAGGATCTTGTGCTTTACCCTCCTACAAAAACAAATTTGGAATTTGAAATTATTTTATGGATTGAGTTAAAACTAGAAGAAACTAGTATATATCCACTATTCACTATAGGAAAAGCATTGCACTTTAAAAATGAGATCAAGGATTATGCTGTCAAAAGCTTCAATAATGATCCTTCTGCTATTACAAGATCAACATCTTAATTTTTGAGTTTTGTAATAAGAAAATATAGTGAGGACGAGATTATTAATGATCCTCCTACAAAGGAAATACATGTGGCCCCTAGCCTTAAGGGTGTCCTAGTGCAAATAGCCTCTAGGAAGACCCAGAGAATTAACCCTAATTTATATCCTTAAAAAAAGAGATTGGTGTTATTACTGAGGAAGAATAAAGAAGCTTTTGTGTGGGATTAAGGACATGAATGTTAGGAAAAATACTAAGAGGGTGGTGGGGTGAACCGTATTTTACTGACTTCATTTTTTCAATTTCTTATTCTAATTTATGTACACTACTTTTAGTAAGTAAACACGTGTATGTGTGTGACTATGATTAATGAAATCCACATATATCTAGATAATTAATTCATCATTAGTTTTATCATTTGTTCATCTTTAACCAGTGCATCATTACTTCATTGTTCATCAATTAAATAGTAACCATGAGTAGTAAGAAGCAGATAGATCATGAACACACAAGAGCCATATCAACATCATATAGTTTTGTGCCATTGAAAAATTCAACCAAGTGACTTCAATAAAGACATCATCGACAGATAACAATAAGTAAGTCAATCATCGACTATAAACATTAATCATCACGTTTGTAAAAAATTATTAGTAGATAAAACCCTAGTTTATGTACGTGACCTTCATAAGGAATATCCACATCTCTACCCATCTACCATGTATAACACCCGCATACAAATCTACAAATACTGAAAAATTATTTTGTAGAATATATACGTGAACCTTCAAAGGTGGATCTATGTATGTATGTAACTATGCCCAAACATACTTGCATATAGATCTGAAAAATTTCACTGTAAACATACTTTCACATTAAAAACCTTGAATATTAATGCATTAGGCTTCGAAATCATTTTTTTTTATATTAAAGTAGCACAATTTCATCAATATTGAACATTTACAGCAAGTAAATCAACTAGGCATACATGCCAATATATTTCAAATATTTCATATGTAAGTCTTATCCTTTCTCATCGGTGCACACGTATCTCAAATTAGATCACACACATATAATACATTAATTTCACACCCAACACCTTGATGCCCATCTCCTTATATAGCACTAGCCTTATCCAATACTTTATCCCAATCCCTTAGTAATTCCGTTAGTATTCTTTGATGGGATCAAATGACCATTGTCAGACTCATTACTATGGTCCAATAACATGGTAAATACCCCTAGTATTCAAGTTACCATGGTTCGGATTCTATACACGACGTTTCTTCACAATACCTGTGTATGTACGTAGCCTTTCTACATAGGATCCGTGTATACTTTCCCAAACTTTATATTCAACATCATCTGTTTCTAATATGTCATTTCTTCATCCATCACTTCTATAAAATTTGTTCCAGCCTACATAATCATCCTATTATCATAATGTCGACATCCTTATCAATTAGTTTTCCATCAAGGAAAACACATTAGCCATAATGCCAATGATCTCCCCCTTTGGACTTGATGGGAAGCACTTTGGTGTTTCATCACCACCTGTAATCACCTGCTTTTCATGAGGTGAAGAGGGCTTTGATGCTGGGAGGATGATGCTGGATCAAACAGTTGGGTTGTAATTCTCTCTTCTATTTTAATAAAGTTCTTTGAGTTTTCCTCCATACAATCATGTATTCGTGAATGTTGTTATTTGTGAATGTTATTGTATGTTCAATGTATTTCTGATTCTGCATTGCTTATGATATAATAGATCAAGATGCTTTGATTGTGTTTTGTTAATTTGTCTCTACAGGTATTCTCTAAGTGAGATAAGTAGGAGAGGAGTTGCAACCTCTATCAAGGGGGTGAGAAATCAAGCAACGAGTCAATCGAAAGATCCAAGTTGGTTTTCTGTCATGCATAGTGGAAATCCCAAATTTCTTTGATTGTTTGTTTGCTAGGATAGCTGCTAATCCTAGAGGGTTAGCAGATCGAGAAGAGACTAGTTTTCCCATAAACAAAATGGTGACTCTACTAGGGATCGAATAGATGTTTTCTTGTTATTGTTGTTTATTTTATAAAATATAGACGGAGCCTGAAGTTAGCCAGATAGCCTTCGAACTGCTCTTGCTCTTAATTGCATAGTAGATGAATGTTGCTTCAGTCAATCTCGGATTTAGTTTATGAATTAAAAATTTGACCTACAAGCATTCTAGATGCCCTTTTGGTAGCTTAGTAACCTCTCAAGATCATACCTCTACACTTTGCTCTTTACTGTCTATCATAGCTCAACTTAAGTCACTGAAATCAACTGCAAATTTGAGACAAAACCCATCTGAGTTGCGCTCCCTAGCCCATTTCATTGTCTGTCATTGTCTACTAGTATGAATCACACCTCCCAAGTCTAAAAGGTGTGATGCATCCTTATTTTTCTAAATCCTAGGTGCGATGATTGACTCACCCTATTTCCCTTCTTGAAATCTGGGGTTTTTTGTCCTTGTTTTCAGCTCTATTTAGTTGTTTTGCTACTTATGAATAGTACCCCATTACTGAAGCCTCCTTGCATCAGATAGATCAACCTCCATTGATTAGGATTAGTAGATGTTTTTATGTATTTGTCCATCATTTATGATCCTTTGTCAAAACATTGCTTAAATTGATCTGTCGTTTTGGTACAAAAAGTTTCGTAATTGTCGTTTTGTGTCAAAAAGAGAAGTGTCATTGAATCTTCCTTCTATGGATAGTCGATTGAACTTTTTGTCATGTATTTGATTTGATTTATTTGATATTTGAAGTGCCAAAAGCATTTTCTATTCGAAATTGAAAACTGTTGTTTAATATTCCTTTCTATTTTGAAAAAGAAATTGTCGAAATGTCGCTTTGAGTAAAAATATTTCAGATCTTTACTACATTTAGTTTTCTTTTTTCGCATTTTCACATTAAAGAGAATGAAAACAAATACATGCATTTTCATTTGCATTTAGACTGTGTACAAAAAATGATTTAGGAAAAGTGCATTTAGAGTGTGTTGTTTTCTCTTTGTTTGAAAGAATCGTAGTCTTCTTTCCTTAGTAGCTAGCATTTTAATTGCTCAGAAGAAAAAATGATTGTTTATCATTGTAGACTGCATATTTAGGAATTTTAAATCTACATCACGTGGTGAAACATTGAAAGGAAAATTTTTAAACAAGATCAAATCTAAAATAAATTTTAATGAGCTTAACAATGCTTTGGAACTTAATGCAACACATCTAGAGGACTAGGCTAGATACGTGTTCCGGTGTCATAAAATATAGTAACTATCGTTTTCATTGAAGGTTGGGCGATTCCTCCTCTTTGATATGACAAGTGCTAGCATGAACTTGTGCTCACTGTACCATTGGGTATATATTGGTAGACCACAATAGGCTTATATCCTTTATCCATAGGAAGTCGTGTCTGCCACCCTATCGATCGCAATGCAGTGAACACACCATTTGGGAAGATTGACTGCCATACGTAAGTCCTTGGTAATTTCTCTTTAATTTGTCACCAAGGTGTATGTTGCAGTTTTGCGATTGGTTTGGTAATCCCTCTGTCTAGATTTCTAGAGTAGTCACTTTTGTTCCTTTTTGACTCTTTAAAAGAAAAGGTCCATCTGAGCACTTGTCACTTTAGGCTCCTTAAAAATTGAAGGGGACTAGAGTCATCTTTAGCTTTTTCTTGTCTCTTAAAAATTGGAAAAGCAAAGTTGTGTCAAAGTGTCATTAAAATTTATTAAAATCGGAATAACATCCCTGTTTCCTTCGTTGATATTAGGTTGGGATAATGGAGTCCACCAATCAAGGAATCCCTCTCGAGGGGAATCCTGGTCCCTTTACATCTTGGGGAAATATTGGTGCTCCTCATATGGCCACTTTGTCCCTTCCGGGACTTACCATTGGCCTGCTAGTATGGCTGTTCTTGACCTCCGTGGTTCAAAATAACGTGATTCCTCAGCAATCGAATCAGCATCTAGTTGATACTAAAGTTGACCCCTCGCCTTCTTCTTCATTTGTTTCTCCCTCCCCTTCTTCATCTTTTCTTGGTGAAAGTAGTGGTGCTAATAACCAGGTGGCTATGAAGAAGAAGAAGAAACCAATTCAGCAAGGGGGCAAACAAGCAACCATATATTTGGATGCATCGGCTAGTGAAAATCTGCACATTAGAAATCCTAAACTCATATTTCCATGCATAATCTATAGAGGAGACCATTTCCATCGATATTGTCTATGCATTCCTCGGATCTTGAGGTAATGGTCCCCCCGTTCGCACCAATCGGTGTCATCAACTTCTGCTGATCATGTTGATAACACACCATCAACTAGTGATAGTGAAGTTCATGGACAAAAAGGAAAAGTCAAAGTTCCATGTAGGTTATGTGAAGGGGACCATACCCTCCCCTATTGTCCTTTTTTGGATGAAGCCAAAAGTTTCTTGCATAACTGTCTCTCTTCACCGTAGAGACTTCCATCTGGATACAGGAAACGCTCCCCGAGTCCTTTACTAGTTGAAAATCCGACTCACTTTACTGAACCGTTGGTCGAAACACCTATCATCGAAAGTGAATCTTCTTAGTCCATATCGGACCAAAGTCAGCAGGTCAAGATGGAAATCAACCAAGTTTTACCTTCAGAAGATCATATCCTTCCCAAAGAGAGTGAGAATGGTACAGTTCAAATTCTTTCTTTTTACTTCAGAGTCTGATGAACTTGGGGGCAATCTGCCGGTTCCATCACAATAGGAGAAAAATCCCCCAGTTCTCGTTACTCAAGGGGTTAATTCAACCATTTATTCGGTACCCCCTCCAAGCAGTTTGGTCACTTCCCTTCATTGGAATAAACTAGCGAGATCTCGCCTTCCTTCTTATGTACCATTCTGGATTATAGTAAAAGTTTACAAAATGATTGTGTCTGGCACAATCATAGATGAGGGTGCATCAGTGAGTATCCTTTCCTTAATTGCTTGGAAAGCACTTGGTTCACCATCGGTTATGCCTGTTACACAGAATTTGTCAGGCTTTAATAAAGGAACCAGTCAACTGTTAGGGATCCTTCCTATGTTACCGATAACTTTAGGAAGGAAAACCGTTCACCTAAATGTGATGGTAGTCGCAGGACTGTTAGATTACAATCTACTCCTTGGATGTGACTATGTTTATAGCATGGAAGCTATTGTTTCAAGAATCTTCCAAAAGATGTGTTTCCTTCTTGAAGGCAAAATTGTCACTATTGACCAGCTTTCATTTCCCAGTTCAAGCTTCATTCCATCCACCTAATTACCGCGAGTAGTCTGGTGAATGTAACGAAGCTTGGGGGCATGCACCCTTCTCTATTTGGCAGACAAACCCAGCTGAAAGGATATTTTTTTCCTGTAGAGATAAGTTTCCCTATACGTTATGTGATTGGTCTAGGTGACCTTTCACCTTTGCCTATTTGGTGGACGAAGTGTAGGAAGTGTTTTGTCTATTCCGTGGATGAAACCATCCTGCATAACCACAGTGAGTTTCCATATGGTTACTGGAGACTCTCCTTTTCATCATGCTGGGGCATGAAAACCTTTTTATGCAAGCTAAAAACAACCAATTTCATTTCCTAATTTTGTTATCTTTTTAGTTTCTTTACCTTTTTAGTTTTTTTTAACTCCTTAGGTTAGGTGATTGGTCCGACACAGCATTCACCTTCGTCTATTCTACGGATGAAGCAAAGGAAGTGTTTTGTCTAAACTTCTGAAAAAAAATCATCCTACCTAACCTCAATGGTTCCTTAGCTTTTTAGTTTGGTCATTTCTAGTTCGCTCAAAAAGGAAATCTAAACTCTGAGCATAGTTTCTGCAAGGTTCAAGCTTGTTAAAAAATGAACCCACATCCCACTGAGCATATGTTCCCTCAGAGTTCAAGATCATTAAAAAATGAACCCACCTTCAGTAAATAACCTCTGTGATTGCCATGCTATCTTCCTTTTCAGCCTTGTTTGTGTTCCTACCATCACCTCTATTCTCTTGGCTGGTCATACGCTTCCACTTGATTGTTTACCCTTTTGAGGAATAGCTGTGATGAGTGGTTTCATTAGTCAACCTCTTCACATCACCATGTTTTGAGAATTTCCAAGCTTACCCAAAACCAGTTGCTACCCCAAACACCACTTGTTCCTAAAAGATGAGTCCTCTTTAAACCCTTTACAAACTCATTAAATATGAAAATATTGTCGAGCTATTGGCCTTTCGAGCTTTCTGAAGTAATCGAAAGTGTCATCCCTCCTGTAGATTTTAACCCTTTTCGGACTTGAGGGATTATATCACGATGAAGTTCGAGTGTTTATCTTTTTCGGCTCGGTAAAGTGATCGAAAAGTCATCCCTTTTGTATTATTTTAATGTTTTTTGGACTTAAGGGATTATGCTATGAAAAAGAATAGCTAGAGTTTCCTTTTTGTCCATTTTCAAGCCCTCTAAACATGAAAAGGACCGAGTTATCGTTATCATTAAACTTGCTAAAACAATAGCGACAAACATGTCCACCTAGACAAGAATGAGTTTCACTGTCGTTAGACTCGCTAAAACATAGCGACAGGTTTGCCCGAAGGGCAAATTACAGAACAAGCATATGTTATCCTCCTCAAGCTTGACAAAAATAAAGAGGTACTAGTCAACAATAACTGGGGAAAAAATGGAAGAAAACTTGAAGAATTTTATGGTAGTAGGTCTCTTTTGAACATGACACTTTCACTCCATCACCATGATTGAGTCGGGTTGGGTTATTCTATTCACCAGTCATTTCACCATTGGTCTTTCACACCATCCTCTTTTGGGGTTAACACTACCATATCCATCTCAGTGTCACTGATATGTTCAAGAGAAGTCATTCAGTCAAGAATTCACCATTCAGTTAATGTCTAATCCACTGCAATACCTTCAACCTCCGTTTTTCATGATTGCCATTCTTGAACCTTGTGTCATTGATCGTTTTCACCTCCAGAAAATCATTTGCTTCATTTCGTGTAGTAGATGTGGGATACATTGAGGCCCTCTTATGATGGGTCATGTCTTGTCGACATCATCTCATTATCTAAGAAGTTGACTTAGAAACAACCCTTTTAGTACTTTGAAGCTTGCATGCCTTAATGGCAAGTTTCTCACTTTCAGTGATAGGTTGACATCAATGGCCTTCGACCGAAAGATTTTACTTGGTGTTGGACATCGGATCATATATTCACACCACGTGAATTGTACTGTAGTACCTTGAGGGTCATCATCATTATCAGTGATTCCTCTTGTGTTTATTAATAACTCACATTATTGGCTGGTAATCAGGCGATGTCTTTCCATGTTCGACTTCAAAACAACTTTTCACATGGATCGACTTTTACATCGAGCAAATATTGAACGAGTTTGAAGACTCTGGATCTAGTTTCATCCATCCTGGCGGTGATATATTCAGTGATATAAAGACATTAAATGTACACAGAAGTTGCACAGATAGTAATCTAAGCCAGGGAAGATGACTCTACATATGAAGAATCAGCCGTCTTTAATTGCAGACAATTATCTGTTCTATGTACATAAAATGAATTTATAAAATCTAAGAATGGGAATGCCTGCCTTAGCTAGATCATGAAAATTATATATGATGATTTATTGTATTGTATCTTATATAGGTCACCTTCTAGTTTTGAAAACCTTAGATCCTCATGTTAATGCATTTCACCCGACATCAAATATTTACAACTTCATGCTTTAGGGGGCAACTGTTATAGACATATTTGGTCACTTCAACCCCAATATTATATGTTGATAAACTAGGGCTCTTTAACCCCTAAAAGTGTTGTGTCATACCCTAAAAGGTCATGGTCAACTGATTACATCATTCCGCAAAAGTTTCACCTGAAAAACCATCAAGAACTGGCCAAAATGGGACCATACTAACTCCTTCATTGTTAGGGTGCGATGCATACTGACTTCTACACTAGCCAGGTGCAATGCATACTGAAGAGGCCTTTCGTGGGGTGTGATAAGTGAGGATGGATAAATGTCCAAGATATTTTGCTAAGTGGATGATCATGGAATCTTCTAGAAACATCTCCTAGGACACTTGCCTCTCTGAATTCACCCAGGGATGACTAAGAGATCCGAGAAATCTCCAAGTGGAACCAATAACAAGTGGAATGACACTAATAAAAAACATATAGATGACTCACACCCTTGCATACATATATAAATGGATCCCTCATCTGAGAGATATCGAGGCTGGAATTTTGTAATTTGTAAGGAAGTGCTGATAGTTTGTATTTGAGAATCAACGTTTTATTGTTGGGTGATCTTCCTTTTCATGAGTTGAAGAGGGCTTTGATGCTGGGAGGATGATGCTGGATTAGACAGCTAGGTTGTAATTCTCCCTTCTATTTTAATAAATTTCTTTGAGTTTTCCTCCATACAATCGTGTATTCGTGAATGTTGTTATTTGTGAATGCTATTGTATGTTCAATGTATTTCTGATTCTGCATTGCTTATGATATAATAGATCAAGATGCTTTGATGGTGTTTTGTTACATTGTCTCTATAAGTATTCTCTAAGTGGGATAAGTAGGAGAGGAGTTGCAAGCTCTATCAAGGGGGAGAGAAATCAAGCAAGGAGTCAAGCAACATATCCAGTTTGGTTCCTTTGCTTCTCTCTTATCTGTCATACATAGAGGAAATCTCAAATTTCTTTGATTGTTTGTTTGCCAGGATAGCTGCTAATCCTAGAGGGCTAGCAGATCGAAAAGACACTAGTTTTCCTAGAAACACCCATGGTGATCTGAAAATTCATCTTCTCTTCTTGACATTATGAGAAACATTCCTTGATTCCCATCATATGCCACAAGGCTCCACTGTCTATATACCACACTTCTGATAATTCAGGACTAGTCATACAAGCCACTTCTTCTTCTTCTTGTGAGTCCCCTGACATGGATGGCTATGAATCGTGGTCTCAACCCATAATTAATTTTCCCTTCCTATGTCTGATTACGCGCTCTGATACCATGTGAAAATTCTATCACTGCAACATCTGATTTACTTTTCCTTCTTATTCTTCAATAAGTTATTTATAAAATTCCTTCAATAAACATTAAAATAAATTCTGTTGTAGATATCAAACTGTAATACATAAACAAACACATGTACAATAATCAACACATTGACATAGATATTTTGGACAACAGTGCCCGGAAAAACCCAATGTGGGAAAACTAGTGCAGCAAGGGAGGATTTTATTATTAAGCAATTCTTCAGTACAACAAGGTGCCAAACTGGCTTACCCACATATAGAAGAAATTCTCCAGCACTTCTTCCAGTCCCAGAATGGTCTTGGATGACCTCTATGTGGTTTCTAGACACTATGCATCATCCCCTGCTTGACTGCATCATCCCTAGGCCTCTCTGCGTCACCCACACCAGCCCTCTGGTGACTGCGCAATGTCCTGCTGCCTCTGTGTCTGCCTGAAATGCCATGCATCTACCTCTCCTGCCTTATCGCTGGTCTCTAGTGCAGAATCCCACCTCTCTGTTCCATACTTGCTGCCTCCTGACTACTCACAAGACCAGTAATTCGAATTTCTCAGCTAACCCTGCTCTAGAAATTGAACTGACTGGTCTCCCTAAGTGTGTTTTCCAGGTCATCCTCAAGCCTTCTCTTATACTATTCTCGTTAACAAATCAATGACCGAGATTAATTCCCTAATCAATGGCTAAGATTAAATGTGGCTTAATCCATGACTTTTGGACTCTTTTAACAAAGTTTTATATTAATTCACGTTAATATTTTATTTCCCCTAAGTTTAGACTTAGGGACTCCATTAAAAATATTAATTATTTTCATATCTCCCAAATTGTTTAGAATCTACCCAAACCATTTATGGGTATTCGAGATTTCATGTGCTTTAGCCTCTCCACCAATTTTCATGGCTAGAGCACATTCGATGCTACCCCAAATCAACATCATCATAGTAATATGGCCAATGAAATAATTAAGACAATTTTGAGTAAAGAAATGTGGTATGACTGCCTTGATACTCCAAATATTTTAGGGAAGGGAGATATATCTAGGAGCCTTATGATGACATTTTTCAACTTTGTTGAAGAAGTTCTAGAGGGTCAACAAGAAGCGAAACTGTGATACATGATGCTTATACCATGATTATAACGTCAACTAATAGTGGGGAAACACGAGCAAAAATTTGAAATTTGTTGGAGAATTTCAAAACTGATATTATGAATTCATTGTCCTCTCAACTTGATGTATTGCAGGAAAATAATAAACAACTTGAACTAGAGAAATATTTGGCCATATTCTTCTCTTCGTGTAGGAAGGAAAATCCCCTTAGAGAATTCCCTTAATAGATGCAATATGTGTTAGAATTCACTCAAAAAAATACTGGCCATACTACCTAGACTAAAAGAAACCTATGAGGAAGTAGGGGAGGATACTGAAGAAACATACTTGATTATCGCTAAGAAGCCTTGGTAGTCTAGGTCATCAAGTATGTTACAAGAATGCTTCTCATCATTCAATATTTCGTGTGATATGTATGGTCCAAAATAGATTTCCCCACTAGAAATGAAATATCGTGTAGCTCCATGGTAGCTTCATAATACACCTATGGTCCAATACCCTACACCCTAGCCTATGTTACCCTCCCCTTCATGGTCTCAATGATGGCAAGGGACTTCTCTTCCTATTCAAATTCATGTTCAGGTCCCAATGCAACAAAAGTAGCTATAAATCCTCTCCAATGTTCCTATGAGAAGATCTGTATTACATCCCCAACTACTATTACAACATAACCCTAATCCCAATCATAAGGCAGTACAACAAGTTGAAATTCCAATACTCCCTACTTATTATATCTCATTTTTGTATGTAAAAAAATTCATTTTTGATTAGGGCGAATGATAAATGCCACTGCTTTTCATGTTATCATACAAAGTGAGGAAGAAAATTTATCAAGAGAAGAAAACTCAATTGAAGGACCCCTAGAGAAGGATTAGGATGTAACAAATGATGTTACCATTTGTGCTAAAACAGCTAACAATATTTATGAAGATGCAATAGTTGGTGGTATTTATAACACCACTCTAATAGCCAATATTACCTCTAATGTCACTGAAATAGTTGTTGCTACTTAGGCTATGAAACCTGTAACAAATACTCGAAACGAGACTTACTTGCACCCCCCTTATCTTGAAAGCTTAACAAAAGTGAAGAATATGCCTCGAACTAAGTTTGACTTCTTAAAGGATTCAAAGAATTTATATGTTTCGACTCCATCGCTTCAAGCAACTCGAGATGTTCATATTTATGCGAAAATATTCAAGGAATTAGGTGCCAAAAATCTAGGTAGGAAACCTTGTGACACCCTACTATGCATGTAATTGGTAAGTTGTCAAAATTTATGCTAGGGCTAATACATTTTCTAAATATGAAGATATTGGAAACCCAACAATATTTGTTCATATTGCATAAACAAATCTTCTAAACACCCTGATTAATGTTGGAGTGGAAATTAAAATAATAACTAAATAAATTGTTGAACTACTTGGGCCTACCAACTTGAGACCAACTCCCACTATTTTTAAATTAGAAGATAGGTTTAGGATCAGGCTTGAAGGAATATTGGACGTTGTTATTATTTTAGTAAAATCATGGTAATACCCAATAGATTTTATGATGTTATAGCATAAGAGATGCCTAGGAGGACAACCTATAATCCTAGGGAGGCCATGGATGGCCACTACAGATGCCTTTCTTGGATGTAGATCTAGGTGCATGACCATCTTTGATGGGAATACTACCAAGGATCTTGTGCTTTACCCTCCTACAAAAACAAGTTTGGAATTTGAAACTATTTTATGGACTGAGTTCAAACTAGAAGAAACTAGTATACATCCACTATTCACTATAGGAAAAGCATTGCACTTTAAAAATGAGATCAAGGATGATACTATCAAAAACTTCACTAATGATCCTTTTGCTATTACAAGAACAACATCTTGATTGTTGAGTTTTGTAATAAGAAAATCTAGTGAGGAAGAGAGTGTTGATGATCCTCTTACGAAGGAAATACATGTTGCCCCTAGCCTTAAGGGTGTCCCAGTGCAAATAGCCTTTGGGAAGGCCTTGAGAATTAACCCTAATTTATATCCTTAGAAAAAAGAGAATGGTGTTATTACTGAGGAAGACCAAAGAAGCTTTTGTGTGGGATTAAGGACATGAATGTTAGGAAAAATACTAAGAGGGTAATGGGGTGAACCATATTTTACTTCAATTTTTCAATTTTTTATTCTAATTTATGTACACTACTTTTAGTAAGTAATACGTGTATGTGTGTGGCTATGATTAATGAAATCCACATATATCTAGATAACTAATTCATCATTAATTTTATCATTTGTTCATCTTTAATCAGTGCATCATTACTTCATTATTCATCAATTAAATAGTAACCATGAGTCGTAAGAAGCAAATAGATCATGAACACACAAGAGCCATATCAACATCATATAGTTTTGTGCCATTGAACAATTCAACCAAGTGACTTCAATAAAGACAACATCAACGGATAACAATAAGTAAGTCAATGATCGAATATAAACATTAATCATCACATTTGTAAAAAAATATTAGTAGATAAAGCCCTAGTTTATGTATGTGACCTTCATGAGGAATATCCACATCTCTACCCATCTACCATGTATAACACCTGCATACAAATCTACAGATAATGAAAATTTATTTCGTAGAATATATAAGTGAACCTTCAAAGGTGGATCTGTGTATGTATATAACTATGCCCAAACATACTTGCATATAGATCTGAAAAATTTCATTGCAAACATACTTTCACATTCGAAACCTTGAATATCAATTCATTAGGCTTCTAAGTCATTTTTTTTAGATTAAAGCAACACAATTTCATAAATATTAAACATTTAAAACAAGTAAATCAACAAAGCATACATGCCAATATATTTCAAATATTTCATATGTAAGTCTTATCCTTTCTCCTTGGTGCACACCTATCTCAGATTAGATCACACATGTATAATACATTAATTTTAGACCCAACACCTTGATCCCCATCTCCTTATATAGCATTAGCCTTATCCAATACCTTATGCCAATCCCTTAGTAATTTCATTAGTATTCTTTGATGGGAAGAAATAACCATTGTCAGATTCATTACTATGGTCCAATAACATGGTAAATACCCCTAGTATTCAAGTTACCATGGTTCGGATTCTGTACACGACGTTTCTCCACAATACCTGTGTATGTAAGCAGGCTTTCTACATAGGATCTATGTATACTTTCCCAAACCTTATATTCAACATCATCTGTCTCTAATATGTCATATCTTCGTTCATCACTTCTATAAAAAAATTTCCAGCCTACATAGTCATCCTATTATCATAATGTCGACATCTTTATCAAGTAGGTCTCCATCGAGGACAACACATTAGCCATAATTCCAACAATCTCCCCCTTTGGACTTCATGGGAACCACTTTGGATTTTCGTCACCACCTATAATCACCTACAAACACATATGGAAATACCAAGACTTCTAACAAAGCATTTCCAAGAATTCTTCTTTAAACACCAAGCTTCTCTCCCCTTTTGACATCAAGGGAAAAAGGATGACCAATGCTGAATGAAGGCTGATCTAGAGAGGAGCACTGTATGGATGATCTGTTGAATATGATAAATACATGCTGACCATGCTCCCACTGAGCATATGATAGAACCTCTTAATATATACAATAAAATAACAAGACTTTATGACTCAACCAAGTATGATGTTTCCTATCACTAATGGCTCGTGATTGCATCAATTACCAACACAATGGGGTTACATATCAGACTCACCATTAGATCAATTGCCCAAAATAATGGGATTACATATATAAATGACTTGACTCTAGTAGCCCATACATGAGTAAATTTTGCAATGATTTACAACACGGGTCTTTACATCCAGAGATATATATGACACTTATAACTAGAGAAGGACCTCGACAATGAAGTTGTAAGAACATGATAGTTATCAACAACCTCCATATATCATATAGGAACCCACAACAAGAATATTTGATAGCAACATTATAAGTTTCTAGCAGTAACTGTAGAATAATCCATACATGAGCAAGGATATACAACAAGACATGCTTATGGAGCCATAATGCCAAATAATTGTGCCCCCTGAACCAACAGACTGTAACAAGCCAATGTTAGCAAATAGAAGACCATAATGATGAAGGCATATGGGAAGCTCCCCCTAAATCTATGCCATAAGTAACAATCTATGAAATGTATATGATACTGTCTAACTCAGAAACTACGTATGTACATGACTGCTTTTTACATCATTTGCGTACATAAAATAAAATATAGTAATTTACACTCTCATCTCCCCCTGAACATGATATACCTAGAAGAATAATTAGCAGAGTGATGAAGCAAGAATCATTCTAATTTATGACTGATATATTCAAAGAAATCAGATGGAAGTGGCTTTGTGAATATATCTGCAACTTCTTCCTTTGAAGGAACATATTCCAGTTTCACCTTTAGTTCAAGCACATGTTCTCTCAGAAAATGATATTTGATTGGAATATGCTTGGTTTTTGACTGCATGACAAGATTTCAGAGATACTTAAGGCACTAGTATTGTCACAAAGGATAGGTACAGGTTGAGGACAAGTGATTTGAATGGCTTGTAATGATTTAATAATCCATAGAAGTTGAGTACAACAAGATGAAACAAAAACATATTATTCGTCAGTAGTAGATAAAGTGATGGAGCTTTGTTTCTTGTTGAACGATGATACCAAGCAAGGTCCCAAATAAAATTCTCCTCCACTCGTACTCTTGTAATCATCAGTATTTCCTACCTAATCTGCATTTGTGTAAGGATGAAATGAAAATTTTGAATTTTTGGGATACAGTAAGCCAAAATGTTGAGTTCCTTGTAGGTACTTTAATATTTTCTTAACTACTTGCAGAAGATTTTCCTTAGTATTGACTTGAATTCATTCAACAATTCCAACTTCTTGCATAATTTTTGGTATTTTACCTATCAAGTAGAATAAGCTTCCAATCATAGATCCATATTTTGGTTTATTTGATCAAGGAGAATCACCATTTTGATTAAGGTTACATTTTGTTACCATTGGTATGCATATTGGCTTACAATATTGTGTTATCACTCAGGTTGTCCCTAGGCTCCTACTAGGGATACGGCCGAGGTAACCACAAACCAATCCTCTGATTGCAGGTTCTAGCCCACCTGCAATCGGAGAGGGCTCTCTCCTTTAGATTCAACCTTAGTTGATGATTTTAGGCTAGCTTTCTGACTTCAAGGGAATGTTGACTGTGATTGGAAGGAAGGTAGGATTCTCGAACAAAGAGGCACAGTAAGGTGTGATAAGTTTCGAAACATTGGGCATGGAGTCACAGATTGAGGCATGCGAGCGTTTTCTTGGTCACAAGGGGATACGCAGCGGGATAGCCACACAGGATACAATAGTTGGTCTGCTGAAAGTACGGAATGAACATCAGGGATGAAAGGCAAAGGAGAATCATTTCATCATGCTAACAAAGAGGAGAAGTGGATGAGTGGGATCCCGGAGCAGTTAAGAATTCCTAAGACATGCACTCATATGTGAAAGAAACAGCGTAAACCAGATCATTTAAGAATACAAGCTCATAACTGTTGCTGAAGAAAACATTGAAAAACACAGAAATTGAACTTAAGGTGTATTGAAACAAATCTTAAGCTATTATTTTTTCCTGCGATTTAGAAAGGCGGAAAGGTGGTAAAAAACATAAAATAAAACAGGGGAGAGGAACACTTATTGGATCATGAGAAGCACAGGAATTCCGTGATCATTCCTTGGCCAAGAGAAAACATCAAGTTGTTTCGCAATCCATGCTTTCAGCAATCTTTGATTATGGAAAATTATGACAGTTACAGTGCGAGTCTTTTCTCAGAGAAAATGCTGGAAAGAAGACTGACCAACAACTACTACCAACCAACCAACCAACCCTTTACAATATCGCTTCGGGTGGTATTTATAAACAAAATATCAGGAAGACATCATTACAAATGATCGTGACAGGTCTGCTTAGAACTCTTCAAAAGAATCTAAATGCTGCTGGAAATAAATGCAGGTAAATCTTTTTGGCTGCGCTGGGGGCAGCTGAATCGGAACAGGTGATGAGGTGGCCCTTGGGGACCAGATGCGTTGTTGCTGAAGTGAATGCGCTTTGGGGCTGCAGTTCGGCCTTGGTGCGAATTGAATGTGCAATTATTATGATTTGAGAGCTTTAAGTGATTTTGCTCTCTTCCTATGAATCTGCTGAAAGGTATTCAATTTCTCTTGCTTTGGGCCGCTGCTCAAGATATTCTCTAATACACTTTGCCGCTACATTGATGATTTACGCTGTCAACTGATACCCTTTGACACACTTGAAGCCTGCTTATTTGATCTGATACACTTTGAACTCTGTGAATGATCTGCTGCTGTCTTTAAATTGGATCCTTTGGCATGTTTGGGCGATTTCGGGCTTTTTCGGCGCGCAGTGGGCTTGGCAATCTGAAGATTCCTTGAAGATTCCTCAAAATGGCCTAATTCCCGTAGCGCGCGCTATTCGCGCATCGAAAACTGCCTCTGTTTTTTGATCTGGAGCTCTGAAGTGAGACTTTTCTTCTTCCGCAAAGCTTTTTCGGCTTCCCTGGTACAGCGCAACATGGTGAGGTACTGGTGGACTGTGGTGAAGAGACTCCCTGGTACAGCGCGACATGGTGAGGTACTGGTGGACTGTGGTGAAGAGACTCCGATGCAATATAGCGATATCGCATCGGCGGGGAAAGAGGGGGATCATTAGGTTGGGTGTGTGGTGCTTGGGATTGCCGATATGTGATATCGTGATATCGCATCGGGGGAGACGGAGGGGTGAACAAATTGGACACTCAGCGCTTGCGATCACCGATCGTCGATTTCGCAATGTCGCATCGGTGGGGAACGGGTGGGCAAGGTTTTACATGAAAGTGAGATGGCTAGGTCGCGATGCAAAAATGGCTTTGAGGGGGGAAAAGGTAAGTAAGTGGGTGCGAAGGGCCTTTGAAGTTTCAGAAGGGGTCCGCCTACTTTGGGGGAGTTTTATACTTAGGAAGGAGTCCATAGTATGTGGAAGGTGGTTTCGGAGGTTGGGTTCTTGCTTAGTTTCTGATAAACTAAGCAATTCCTGGGACTTACTATGGTTATTTCTCAACCAGGGGGAGGGAATATTACATAGGGGAATTTACTTAATATTAATACGGGGACGGGAAACATAGGGAGCTATATAGTAATGTTAGGGGTTAGTGTGGAGGTGGTAAGAAAGCGCTAAATTCGGGGGGAACTTAGGCTGTTGTGGGGGGGTAGGACCATATTTCGGGAGAAGATATGGAACAACTTTGAGCAAAGCAGATCTTTACTCAACCAGAGTGATGAAGATGATGAACTAAAGAGGTGTCAAGCAGATCTTGACCTCTTTTTTGGGGATGTTAGTTAATGATTGGGGGAAAGCAGCGAAGGGGAGTTAGTTATACCTCATTTGAGCCTTTTGCTTACAAATATTTGCTGATTATGTTCTGCATGATATGATACCTGCAAACTTTGAAACTTGTCAGCAATTCAACAGCCTCAGAACTACCTACCCAGCCTTCTTCCTAGCATTTTTTCTTCTTTTGCTTGGGGATGCACTTAGACTTGCAAACCCATCATACATTTTTCTTTCGATGTTTCCTATCTACATACTACCCTTATTTCTTCCAGAGCCCAGATTAAACTGTTGGACTCTCTTGTTTCTCTACCTATCTAAGAATATACCAAGATTAAACTGTTTGGACAGACTTACAATCTCTATATTCTAAAACATGAAATTTAAACCTAGGGAGACCAAGATTAAACGGTTTGGACCTCCCTTTAACTGAAGTAGCGATACCAGGAAAACTTTTACAAAATTTGAAGGCAATTGAATGAATCCTGAAGAAGCCTTCTTCATTTGGAGACTGTTTGAGCAAATATGGAGCATTGCAGCAAGCAAAGTACGACATATTTGGCTTGTGAAATGCCAATCATGAAAAATGAATACCTGCTGCAGCAGGAGCTAACAGTGGCTCAACTCGGGGATGGCTTCTCCTTGCGGGAAGTCAAGAATAGCAGGCCAGAGCGCCTTGATTTTTAGTTCCTTGCTGTCTTCTGCAAAACTTTATTTCCTTCGGCCGCTTTATTTCTCCTACCTACCTACCCTAACCAACAACTACTTTGCTGTTAGGTAAAATCAAATAACCAGTGCAGCCATTTAAGCAACTGTGAAACAAGGTAATCTTGCTGACTGATCATTTCTGAACGCAAAAGCATCACCCAGGCACATGCTTTTACAACCAAAATTGTGGCCTCCATCATTTGGCGCTGAAGCTTACTGTCTTCACTGAGGAAACATGTTAGCAAAATTTTGTTAAACCAAAGTTCCATGTAATCTGCGATTGGATCAATGAACTTACCCTGTGAGAGAACTTGCTCTGCTTCGTTGGAATCTTCAGTAGAATCATGCAGAGTCTGTGAATCAACAGGTGGCGGCATCTTCTCCTGATTTGAGGACGGGAGACTTCGGCATGATTTAGGATCTTCCGAGTCGAGGGAAGCAACTGCATCTTCGGTAATGAGTCTAGCAGATGATCCTTCTGTCTTTCCCTTGGATCCCAGATCACACAACATTCTCAGGTCCTCAGGCAATAGTGTTCCCTCCTGAATATGGGCATGCAAGCTCAGGCATGATTCCAGGCTCTTTGGGATGGAAGGATCAGTTACATCGTCGGTAATGACCCTAGCTGTTGATCCTTCTGTCTTTCCCTTGGAACCCAGATCATACTCAAACTGTAATTCCGCAGACAACACTATTTCCTGCTGAACTGGAGGATGAATATTTTGGTAGAACTCTTGAGGGTTGCGAAAATTATAAGCATGAATTTGAGCTCCCAAGAGTTCAATTTCATCCTCATATTTTTGCACAACAAACTCAAGGAACAATTTATTTCGGCCGCCAGGTATTGTTGACAATACCTTTCTAAAAAATCTATCATCAAGCTCAAATTCTGATAAACTTTCTCTGCATTTTTCTAAAGCTTCTTCTATCGGAAGTTCTTCCCAAGATTCGGTCATTCTCTTTTGTTGTTAATACACGGGGCACTTGGTTGTAACATTTGGTTCGTTCCTCAGTGGAGCCTTTGATTGAAATTGAAGTGGAGTCACCAGGTGGATGTCTG
>APFE030292933.1:61177-103838 GCA_000404065.3 Pinus taeda | reverse complement strand
AGACCAAGGTAATAGCTTTTTAAACAATTAAGGCATTTCCCAGAGTGGACCAGGAAATCTAAAAGCAGAGAACTAATCCCCAATCTTTGACAAGAGAATAACAATCAAACTCAAAAACAAGGATGAACAACAAGAGACACAGGCCACGTCCCCAGCGGAGTCGCCAAATTGTTGGAGAGGTAATTCCCCTCTACGGATAGAGGCGATCCCTACTAGCCCAGAATGGGTCTAGCAACAATCAATCAATGCTACTATGCAAGCTCCTAATTGCAATTAAAAGGTAGGCAATGAACACCTACTTGGATTCCAGCGCTATTGTTTGATGAAGAGATGCCGCTCTCGCTCCTTTTCTCTGGTCAGTCACGATCCTCCACTATCCTCGTGGATGGACACCTGCACATGCAAAGAGAAACAAACACAAGCGTGAAATCTAGTAAAAGCAACTATACATCAGTTAGAAAGGATGTAATTCACATTAACCATTACAAGACAAATGAGAATGGAACCATAACAGTAGTCATCTATCTTTTATTAATCAAAAACAGAGAAAGGTACAACCAATGTTTTGACGTTGAGTCCTTCTCAAGAGGGTCCAGCCAGCAAGTCTCATAAGCATTCACCCTTGGAGGTAGATCTCCCAAGACAAACAACTCTCTCTCTCTCACAAGGCAACAAGACTTCACAACCTTCCTTAAGCTCTCTAGCTATCCACACTTATCACACCAACTGCCTACTAGGAGCAGCACTAAAGCACTATGAATTCCTCTCTGTCAAAAGCTAGCTGCTCATGGTAATGGTAGAGGCTTATATAGGAGAAGGAGTCTCCATGAATGGTGGAAGGATAAGATTATCTCCAAGAAAGGTGGCTCATATGACGAACACACATGCCATAGAAGGGAGGGCGACATTCACAAGGCCAACAACCAGGTCTGGAGTCATCTGGAAGGCTGGCTGTTAGAACAAACTCGCCCAAACAGGATCAGCGCGGGTGTATAACTGAACTGGAGCGCTGACGTCGCATCTTAATAAGGGAAGAGGCTATGTCAGCGTGACTTAATACAAACATAGGATGCGTTGTCTCATGAAATTCGACCAGCGCGGAAAACCTGTGTGCTTCCGCGCTGGCAACGCATCAGTTGCACTATCAGCCGCCAGTCAGCGCGGTTATTTTAATAACAGTCGCAATGATGAAATAAACTTTGGCAAAGAGGGTCATTTGGCCAGTTCAGAGAGCATGAGCATGATGGATTTGATTTCATGACACAGTAGGGAGACTGATAGGGAGACAGTGACAAATTACTGTGTAACAGAATATCCTTGTAGAGCCAAAATGTACACTAGCTTGGATCTTCGTCCATATTATAAGTTGTCTAAAGTATTTTCTAAACCACTTAATATGTTTGTAGCCCTAACAAAGGTGGATCATTCGGGCCACAGAAGAGTTGGCGTATACCAATTGGTTCGGTCCCCTTAATAGGCCAAACCCCTTAAATGGAAAGACTCTAAGTTTTTCCATATCTATTCAGATCTTGGACTATGTATACTAGATTTTCTTGAGAAGATAGTAGAGAAAGCAAGGAGGGCGACTAAGGAGGTTGTTAGCGGCTCAGCATCTACATCACAAAAATGGTATTTTTCATTCCTATTTTGTTTCCCATGCACACCAAACTATAAAAGAAAAAGGGTTCACAACAAACACACATCAAAGGAAAATATTCTTGTAGAGCCAAAATGTACACTAGCTTGGATCTTCGTCCATATTATAAGTTATCTAAAGTATTTTCTAAACCACTTAATATGTTTGTAGCCCTAACAAAGGTGGATCATTCGGGCCACAGAAGAGTTGGCATATACCAATTGGTTCGGTCCCCTTAATAGGCCAAACCCCTTAAATGGAAAGACTCTAAGTTTTTCCATATCTATTCAGATCTTGGACTATGTATACTAGATTTTAAGTAGTGTTAAGTATATATCACCCTCAAAACTATTAATGTCCAACAGAAAGCGACAGCCATGTCAAAGGATGTAAAAAAAAATTCATATTGTATAAAGTTCTAATGAAAAGTTAAAATTTATTAAAAAAAAAAAAAAAAAAAAGAGAGAGAAAGGAAGAATGTGAATTATGAAATAAAAACTTTGGACAACCTTATTTTATATATAATGAACTAATCAATGATAGGTTCAGAAGTATGAATGTGCCAAAATATAAAAGAAAAAAGGGGTCATGACTCATAGATATCACTTTAAAACTAACCGTGAGCGCCAAAAAAAAAAATATATAATAATAATGATAAATTGGGTCACAGTGATCACTAATTTAAAATTAACCATGCACACCAAACTATAAAAGAAAAAGGGGTCACAACAAACACACATCAAAGGAAAATATTCTTGTAGAGCCAAAATGTACACTAGCTTGGATCTTCGTCCATATTATAAGTTGTCTAAAGTATTTTCTAAACCACTTAATATGTTTGTAGCCCTAACAAAGGTGGATCATTCGGGCCACAGAAGAGTTGGCGTATACAAATTGGTTTGGTCCCTTTAATAGGCCAAACCCCTTAAATGGAAAGACTCTAAGTTTTTCCATATCTATTCAGATATTGGACTATGTATACTAGATTTTCTTGAGCAGATAGTAGAGAAAGCAAGGAGGGCGACTAAGGAGGTTGTTAGCGGCTGAGCATCTACATCACAAAAATGGTATTTTTCATTCCTATTTTGTTTCTCTCTATATTTTTTGGTGTACCGAGGGTTTGATATTGCAGAATTAGTGGTTCCATGCATATTTTACATGGGATTTGAGTGCTAGACTACTCATTACCGATGTATCTTATCTTCACTACCACATATGGCATGCTTTATCTATTTTAAGTAACTTTTGATAAAGATGATATGTACCAAATATGAATACATGTGATTCTCTTTGGATGCATCATAATGTCTATCATTGAATCATTGAATACTTCCATGTGCACACAATAATTGTTCAAATTCTGATATTTCTCTCTCACTACTAAGTTGGTAGAGCATTGGTTACCACTAGCATAAGCCTGAGTTTACTCTCGTAATATATTGTAGCTTAGTGATGATGAACATGTGGTTCCCTATTAATTTTCCAAGGTAAACATAAACCACCTAATTTGAGTGAGTAATTATACAGCATCATGTTTGATCAAACAAATCCTATGTGGAGAAGGCCATATCCATGTAGAAAGAGATGGGTCCAAATGATGTTCTTCCATTTGGCATGCATGGAGACAAACCTGCAAGTGATATGTTGTGTTACGTTAAGAAAGAAAGGGATTCGCAAAACTATAACTCTAGCATAATTACTTAGGACCAAACCATGCTTATGTTCCAAAAAAAATCATCCCTAACATAATCTAAAATTTCTTTCCTATGGGTGAACAATCTAACCTTAATAGTTGATATATGACTGTTATTGAGAGTTTTAACAATGAACTTTGTGGTTGTTGTTATTTTAGTTATCAAAACCAAAGGCCCATAAATTCCTTGTTTTATATCTATCTAGTTGCATCTACCAAAGGTTGACTCAAATTTATGCTAATTTTTCTTGTCTCATAATCCCATTTATGCTAGTCCTTTGCCATAAAAACCTGGGTTTGAAAATGCCATAATTACTCACATGCATGCTATAGGATTAGCCATTTATTCCTTATATTTGTATGTGTTTATATGTCCATAATTTAAATGTTTATGACGATACCTATTATTTAACATTTTTTTTTAATATTTCACGACTCTAATTATATTATTATGTGGGAGGTTGATCCAATGTGTGGAAAAGAACCTGCACAGTCATAAGTAAATAATTAAAAATATATATTTACATTTAATGTGAAATTTTGATTTTTTTTATATAATCAAAATAATAAATTTTATTTTGTTGAAATATCTAGTCTAAGCCCCATGACGATGATGATGTTCTTGATGAGGAAGACTTGTGGTCATCCCCCAACATTGAGGTCACAATAACAAAGCAAGTGAAGAAAACAAACAAACAAATTATGGAGTTGATTCAGAGTAGGGATCAAAGACTTGTGACTAAGGCTAGGATCAAGGAATTGAATGAATATCTTAAGATGTACAAGATAATAACCATACTTTAAGTGATTTTTTTTTATGTTATAAGTTCAATTATGAAAGTTTTTTTTTTTACTTTTACATTATCTAATCAAAAAAGCATTTTATTTCATATATAGCATTATTTGGAGGCACTTTCCTACCCACATCAGCCAATTTATCCTTAGCTTAGTGTTGGTACTAGTGGAACCGCCGAGACACAACATGAGCGTCTGGTCAACACTAGCACCTCGCATATATCTACGACGCGGTTATTTGCTTCTCCACCGTCAAGTGGTCATACTCAAATAAGTGACAATAGGTTTGCACCATTGCCTATGACCCATGAGCACATGCCCCCTAAGTCAAATAGGCAGCCAGAATCTAGATTAGGTGGTGACAGAGGTGACCCTAGTATTAATGACACTATGGGTACATTTCATGGAGCATCACATGTTAGGAGCACAGGGAAAATTGCATGCACATTTTTGGTGAATGACAAAGGGCTTCCAATAAAAACACCGAAAATTCTGAGTATTTTTTTACGTTTTAACTATTTCATGTTGTTTATCTCAAAAAATGCTTTTGGAGTGCCTTTAGGCAGTTTCCCCTAGAGATCCTCCACTAATTTTGGGAAACTTCACTTAACTGTAGTTAAATTTGGCAAAATCCGCCTTTTTGTCTTCTCCGCCAAGCCAATCGTTAGAACTGACTATAACCGTCGGCGTCGAGCGTGCATGTGATAGGTATAATCCTGGCGGTTAGGGGATAATCTGCGTAGTTCTAGTGGTCAACATGCAAACTGCGTGGTCGGTTGGAAAACGACGGCATGTGAACAGTTGTCGGAGGACCGTTGGCGGTCCTAACCCCCAAACCCATAACAATTATAACATAAACATACACTGCAACCATATAATGTTAAGAATCACCATCGAGTGGAGTTGGTAACGAGTTGTGCTAGCTTGCCGAAGGTCGCAAGTTCGATTCCATCGAACCCCAACAAAATTTTACCATACCATTCCAGGGCCACGTGGTGGCCTCCAACCTTGCCACGTGTCAGCACCTGATTGATCACCCAAAAAGGAATATTCCTTGGAATATTATTTTTTTAATATTTCCCAAAAATCAATTTATTCTTGGAAATTATAGTTTACTGGACTTTTTCAAATTGCAATAACTCCTTCATGCAGTGTCAGTTTTTCGAACCGTTCACGGCGCCGAAATCAGGAAGACGAGATCTATTCGGTCGCTTAGTTTTGACACTCTTTTGAACACTTTGAAATTTGAGCTATCATTAAAGTCTTGGATCAATATCTGATCACTCCTCCCCATTGGGAATCTTTTGGACCCCAAAAGACTGATATACTGATCTAAACAGTAGATGAGAGTACAACACCCTCTTCTTTCAGCCTCCATACACTTGCCTTGCATGGCTAGTGCCTTTGAACCAAAACTCGAAGATAGTCAACACTTCCCTTCCTAGATGCGCTTGACCTCCTGTTAAGAACTGTCTTCCTTGAACTCATTCAGAATGTACAATAGGTAGTTGAATATTGCTTCCAAGCCACTTCCATGGCGACATTTGCTGCTGCAAATCTTCTTTAGCAGATGATGTCAGAAGAACAAAATAACTTGATGGCATAAATTCTTGCTCCATCAAAAGAAACAAATTTCACATCATATGAATCGTCATCATGTCTTTACATCTTGTGTACAGATGATCGACTAAGTCACAAGTCGACAAAAAAAAACATGCCTTTTCAAACATTTGACCCTTCAAGTCAAGCATGTACAAAAAGAATTTTAACGATTCTTTTACAAATATGAAACACTTCATCATTATCTCCCTTTTACAATCTTGGATACTAAATCAACTCTTCCAAGTTGACATGACATTACATGCATGTTTAAACAAAACAATATGATGGTCGATAGCTTTCCATCAAGTCAATTACATATATGTTCAAATACAAGGAAATCATTAACATCCCTATGTTCATACATTCCATCCTGATGCATGTATTTGATTCTTAAACTTTCTCTTAAGTACAACCATAAGTACAAGATCCTTGATCACATGTACATGTACTTTCAAAGCTAAAATGAATATAATTTTATTGCAATAAAGTGAGTCTACATACTCAACTTTTCCATCCTGCAACTTGAATTCCATTAGCAAATAAATGTGTCAAATCAAAAGACATGTAACTTTAATTGGATAAGAATTCTGGCCATTTCTTACCAATCCACATTAAAGGTGCTTCCTTTAACTGCACATCGACATCAACATGTGGATCATCCTAAAACACATCAATTATGGAAACTTCCTTTCCATTCTTACCATACTCTTTCTCCACTTTCTTCAAATTTCGTGGAAGCATTGTTGGATTCAAGTCCAACACCTTTCAGCAATATCTTCTTGCTTATAGCAATAATTACAATACATGTTCATCTTCTTGACAGCATAATTTTCCTTGTCCAATGGACCTTTGGTTTCTTGCCTTCTTTCCTTCAAAATTTTTTTGTATGTGGCCATTCTCTTCCAACATCTAGAAACATTATGGTTAACCAAACCACAAAAGAAACATGCAATTCTTTTCCAATGCTTATGTGAAAATTTACCATGCTTAGCATAATCAAAAGAAGTGTGATTGAAATCAGATTTATACCTTTCTCTTTCACCTTTATTACCTTCATGAGGAGGTGAATCAAATGAAGAAGTAGCTCCCTTTGGAACACCATCAATCTCTTCAATGCTTTTAGAGATTTCACAACTCTCTGGTTCAAGTGCATGCTTATGTACACCTTCTTCCTGCAAATGATGTTTCAAAAAATTGCATTCCCCAAGAATACAATCTTTACAAAATTGAGGTAGGGAACCTGAAATGAAACTCCTTCTAGGCACTGTTTCAATTGCCTTCATGACTGCTTCAGAACTTTCTCCATAAGATTTTCCGTAGCCAAGACCCAAATATGTGGCCTTTCCTCAACCATTATTGGCTTAGCAATTCCCTGTGCATGTTTGCCCAATCCTTTTCCTTCATAGCCCATTTTTGACATCAACTTGGACCTATGCCTCTTGTATGTTTTTCAAAAGAACCAACATAAACATTCTTAGAGGAAATTGAAGACAAACTAGAATTGTTTACCTCTTCTTCAAGCTGATACTTGACTAAGGCTTCTTTGGCAACAAGGAGTTGTGTCTCCAACTCATGCATCCGTTCCAGGTTCATATTTGCAATATGAAGTTGACTCTCCATTTCCTGCAATTTTTCATAAAGCAATTGCTTCTCTTCCTTCATGGAATTCAACTTCTCTCGAAGTCTGATGCTCTTCCTTTCATCCTCATACATTTCTTTCACCATATCCATCATGATGAACCAGTCTCACTTCATGTCTTTATCAAAGAACCTTGTGAAAGAGGAGGATTTGGAAAACTCACTTGTAGAAGTTGTTATCATCAAAATGAACAAAAGCACTTCAACAAAATTCTCAAAGCTTTCAAAGAAATAATAACAAATTTATGAACTAAATGGCAGTAGAATCAAATTCTTATTCAACCAGCCTTTTGCAAACAAACCCTCTTATGCTTCAAAGGTTTCCTTGAGTTCCTTTGGGTAAGGAGAATGCCTTCATCCCTTCTTCCTTCTTGTCCTCTCTTAGACTTACCTTATCAGTAGCTTTCCCTTCACCTTTGCAAACTCAAACAATAATCAGTTTACAAACAATCAAAGAGTAGAATTTGATTATTTAAACACCTTTCAAACAAGCAATATTTTGCTCTATCAATCAAGCATCCTACTTTGATACCACCTGATCTGAAATGAGGGTTTAACAACTTGTTATGCTTACAACAACCTCCCACTCCAAAGCTTACAAATATATGATCTAGCTTATGTTGACAATTGCAGAATTAAGTACTTAAAATAGGTGTATGTATTTGTTTGTTTCTAACTGTTTAAGTGCCTTAAGTCAATTTGTTTCTACTGATATTAAACACACATAACAACCATATAATGTAGCAAATAAACATCAACACATAACAGAAAAATTAATCTAGGATTTCACCCGAATATTGTGGGCTACGTCTCCTTGAGCTTATATCATCTTGACTTGGCTCTTTGGGATTATAGCAAAGTTTCTTTTACAAGTTCCACACTTAACTCCAAAGGTTACTGAACTAAACCAATGGGCTTAGAAAACCATCTATATCCCTGTCATGGTTGTCATTACTCTGTAAACAAATCTAAGGTCCCTTAGACTTGATTCCTTCAATTAGTGCATTGAGCTACCCTGAGCTTCTTGATGGCACTAACTCCTTCAGAATTCTTCAACTTTCATTGAAACCTCTTCTAGTGTCTCCAGCACATATCATACATCAACAATAGACTGATCATTTGCTCAAAATGAGCACTGCATCCCTAATCTATGCCTTCCTCCACGGTTGGCACTGGGATGCCTCAAACTTCCCTGTAGCATATTGGCCTTTAGAAGTATCTAGATGCTTCTTTAAACCCTTGCAATGGATTTAGAAGGTTTATTACAGTCATGAATGACTGTTGGTTCACTGAGAATGAATACTGGTAGCTCTTGCAACTGCCTCCAACCCCTGGTGGCCCTAAGCTCCAAAATCTCCCTGGATGAAAATCTCCTTGAAGATGGCTTCTTCAACATCTCTAGATTGTTCCAATGGCTTCAAAAGGATTCAATTAGCCTATCTAGCCTCTGTTTTCACTCCCTTAGGTTGAAGACTGCTTCTGGAGTGCCTTTAGGCAATTTCCCCTAGAGATCCTCCACTAATTTTGGCAAACTGCACTTAACTGTAGTTAAATTTGGCGAAATCCACCTTTTTGTCCACTCCACCAAGCCAACCGTCAGAACTAACGGTAACCTTCACCATTGGGTGTGCATGTGATAGGTATAATCTTGGTGGTTATGGGATAACCCGCGTAATTCTGGCAGTCAACACGCAGACCGCGTGGTCGGTTAGAAAACGACGGCATGTGAACTATTGTCGGAGGACCGCTGGCGGTCCTAACCCCCAAACCCATAACAATTATAACATAAACATACACCGCAACCATAGAATGTTAAGGATCACCATCGAGCGGAGTTGGTAACGTGTTTTGCTAGCTTGCCGGAGGTCACAGGTTCGATTCTGTTGGACCCCAACAAAATTTTACCATACCATTCCAGGGCCACATGGTGGCCTCCGAGCTTGCCACATGTCAGCACCTAATTGTTCACCCAAAAAGGAATATTTTGGGGAATACTCCTTGGAATATTTTTTTTAGTATTTCCCAAAAATCAATTTATTCTTGGAAATTACAGTTTACTGGACTTTTTCAAATTGTGATAACTCCTTCATACGGTGTCGGTTTTTCGAACCGTTCACGGTTCCAGAATTAGGAAGACGAGATCTATCCCGTCACTTAGGTTCGACACTCTTTCGAACACTTTGAAATTTGAGCTATCATTAAAGTCCTGGATCAATATCTGATCATCGAGTCATAGTGGGATGAGTTGGGAAGGGCCAGTAAGGCGCAGATAGAATCAGCACCCCACGCAGATTCGACGGTAGTGATGGAAGCACATGCGATGGTTGAAATTTGTTTGCACCCTAGAGATGCATGACTGAAAATGCCATGAGGTCATGCAACATCATCCATGTGTTGAAAACATGGGCCTCTAGTACAACCTCGTGGTCCCTATTTGTCAGCCTCTACCCAGCGTAAAATGCCATCGCGTGTACTTGTACATGCCAATTACGGACCCTCACTACACCACAATAGCTTCCTCCCTTGCCACTCTCGTCATTATGTCACCCCTCCATGTTAACATTTGTGACACCTCGTCCTCCACACACCCTGCCACCATAACTTCCATTCATCAAACTCTGCACAGCCCTACTCTCCACGTGCCTTAGCCTCACAACTTAATGTGTCACCCCAACATTATAAGAGCTATGGTGAGAAGGTCTTTCCTTCTGATCAAATGGTGGGGATGTTTTTCATCTAACGACTACGAGGAACTCTGCACAAGGAAGATGAACATTGGATAAACAAAATTGGTGTTATGGAAAGAGACATGTGGAAAAACTCTGACAATCTCTCGTTGCCTCAAAGCCTTTTGTAGCTAGTAATATCATTGTACAAGAACACAGCACGTGTCCTCTAGATCATGAAGGTTGGCCCACATGCTCCATGTTAATTGTACCTCGCATCCTTCTAGCATAATATGAAGTCACTACCCAAGTTAGTCAGGGAAGTTGTCGTGCATGACGTGATGAATATAAAAGCGGATGTAAGGGTGATTCATTTTTAGGAAAATTGTACAAGCTACGAGCCTTATAAATTGTTAAGTCCAGTAGAGTATGAGCGTAAGCCCCGTGAATTCATATTAAGTATGCTATCAATTATTCCCTACAAGGTGCTTTGCATGATTTTTTCGAACTGGCTATGCCATCTTTAAGATCTTATTCTAGTAAAGAAAAGAACGCCTGAGTCTTTTCAAGAAATATCGCTATAGGAAAATTTGAAGCACTCAAATGGTTACATTACAAGGGCAAAATCAAGACAAAATCATATTACACCTCTAAAAATTTGCTTAGCCCCAAAGTGATACTCGTCCCTTACGTCACCGAGACACGTGGTACTCCACTTTTGACTACCAAATCTGAGTAATAATTGATTTCTCAAATCAAATGACTAAATAATAGGTCACAAAGGCAAGTTTCAATCACACCCACTTGGCCATTAGAGTGGCTTATCCAAAAAGGAAGCATAGAACCATAACACAGCTGGATGAAAAGGTCGATGTCATAGCAGAGGAGGTAAAATATTTTGAGGAGTGTGAAGTGTTGTGTAAGAAGGGTTTGTTATCATTATTTGATGAACAAGGAGACCTCTTTCTGAAGGAATTTATTCTAGATAATCTACATTCCACTATGGATAGTCGAAGTGATACTAAATATGTGGAACATATTCCATAGGAGGAGATCCTTGCATATTTTTACAAGATAAATTTTGAGTTATTGATCACATTGAAGTGACTCTTCAAGGGAAAAGATGAAATCAACTATGAACCCATCGACGATATGGAAATTACCATAACCAAATCTTAGTTGGAGGATTTTCCAACCAAGGAAGAATGGGATGGCATGTCTTAGGTATATTGATTGGTTGTATACATAGAGGCCACAGTGGTGCCAAAGGAAGATTCTATGTCAGAGGATAAGAAAGATAGCATTTTTGGTCATCCAGGGCCATCTCAGCCAATCAGCGTCAGGCCCAGTCAGCACCAAGGGTAGGAGAGAGTGCTATGCCCCACAAGGAGAGAGAAGGCTCGACTCAAATAAAATATAGAGGGGCCCACTCTATAGCTAGCACAATCCCAAAGGAAAATTCTAGAAGAAGTTAGTTATGATATAGATTGTAGTTTTTTAACAAACTTGAGTGGTTTTTCATATACCACTAGTAGTTTAGGGTAGAGCCAAGCTCTTGGAGTGCCTATATATATGCCTCATCTTGAAATGTAAAATGTGTGTGTGTGGGGGGGGGGGGGGGGGGGGGTGTGAATCTTGGTTGTTGGGGAAACTCTCCCAAAAAAATTGTGAATTGTTGGGAAGCCTTGAATCAAATTTGAGGAAGAATTCCGAAGTAACTCTTGCATTGTTTGTTTTTTCTCATCATGCAAGTGTTCATCTCGCCTTTATTTTTAAGTTTACTACTAATATGAAGCAATTTTATGCAATTTTCATGGAACTTTGAGTTGTAAACCTGATTTTTTCTGTAAATTATGTCGAAATATTTTAAGATCTTGACATAAATGAATTATGGCATCAATATGATAGTTTGTTTCATTTTTGTAAGATCTATCAAGCTAGCTTGAAGAGTATCTTGTCTTTCTTGATATTTTTTGCAAGGGTTTTAAAGTAATAAGTAAATTTTAGAATTATATGTTTTCTAACAGTTGAATTCTTAATTGCTCAGTCATCCACTAGGGTTTATTTGGCTGAAACTAGTTCTTAATTTCTCCTTTAAGTTGGATAAAGCCTAATCCTCCATTTTCATCCACCTTTTATTTTTGAACATTTTCATGTCAATCCCAAAGGTTATGAACGCTCCTACCTGTTAGGGTCCAACCCTAACCCCCTTATTTATGTAATAGGATCGAGTCATAGTTATAGTTAAGTAAAGAGTCAATAAAGCCCATATTAATAATTGTAAGTGGTTAACCCGCATTTAATGAAGGGACCACAGTTAGTTGCCAATGGGCCATGGTATTAGATAGATGGTATTAATAAGAACCATTGTATTGCCCCATGGTATTGCATGTATGAATCCTCTATAAAGGATAGAGACTCCCCTCGAGGAGCATGGTGTCTTATTTTGTAATTGAGCTCGGCTCTATTGGAGGTTGCCCCCTCGAAGAGGCAAGTGAACATTGCTTTCTGAATAATAAAATACTTGTTGTTATTTCTCATTGTTCTATGTTCTGGGTATATTTATTCGCATATTTGGTATTCTGGTATCGTCTTGCAGGTTAAGAGCATAACACTACCCAAGATCAGCAGAAATGCAACTCAACAAAAGTCTTAATGTAAATGGTGTTTTTTCCCCAACTTCGATCCCAAACCACTCTCGAAATTAGAAGTGATTTAGAACATATTTTAAAAAATTTAAAGACCTACCATGAGCACCACACGCCAATGGAAAATGTTCAACGAAATTCTATGCAAATGGCTTTGATATAACATATAATTTAATTTTTTTGGTGGATTCATCGCAATAAATCAGTTAAAGGACGAAATTTACATTCGGATGAGGTTTTGATGTTGTTGATGTTATCAAAATTCAGCGTGTCGTTTCTTTTCTTGTGACATTGGGAAAATTAAATGCATGTGACTTAAATGTATAATGTGTGTTTTCTTGTAAATTCTTAAGTATGAATTTCACAGTCATATATGATTCTTAGGGAATAATTAATATATGGTTCACTTATTTGTTGTAATGTCCTCTTACTTAAAATGTTAATGGTTCAAAGAACGAAATACAATCAATGTCATGAGAATGTCGAGCACAAACTCTACTACTAGAAGTTAGATGACTGAAATTTAAACTTGAATTTGAACCCTCTCAATGTTCATACATAAAATAGAGCCCATTTAGATGTTCCCAAGCTCTACACCACAACAAAGCATGGTGTAACTCTAGGGAGCCAACATCTTGCAGTGTCAATGCCAGGGATGATTTGATTTCAGTCCCTCAGTGACATGACATTTATTCCCACCTCCGCAGTGGACTAAGGCTGGAATTTTTATTTTAGTTGTGCTCTCCACCTAGCAACTCTACTTTTCAACTATCTTACCACCCTCTCTTTCACTCAACCCTTCGCACCCAACCCACTTAATACATTTCCCAATATTTCACCACTCTACCACAACAACTAGAACATTACACTTTGTCTTCATCAAAGAGGCACACTCGAAGTAGTTTCAAATGGGACCTTATAGCACATGTTTCTAAGCTTGATCACTTTGTGCATAGTTTTAATCAACGAGCTAAGGCCCTATCTACCAGACCAGTGGGAACCTAAAGTGATAAAGCTTTACGTCCATCGTCACCTATGGTGATCACCCAATTACCTTATACTAGGATTGGCCATACGAATGCCACGCCCATGAATATTGTGCAGGAACATGTTGGATCACTCAGTCCAAGATTTGAACCATGACAAGCAAATCCACAAAACTTTCCCAACACTAGGACTCTTGATCTGAAAATGGGGCACTAAAGGCTTCTTGTCAAGCTTACAAGAATCTCTCCCACTCCAAACCTTATATATTTCCAAGAGCTTATGATTAACCAATTTTGGAATTAAAAAGTGCTTGAAAATAGGTGTATGCTTGTGTTTGTTTTAAACTATCTATGTGCTTTAAGTCGATTTGCTTAAATTGATATAAAAACATATAACAGTGAAACAGTGCAACAAATAAGCATCACACATAACAGAAATATAATATGGAGCTCACCCAAACCTCTTGGGCTACATCTGCTTGAGCTCTAGTCAACTCAACTAGGCTCTCTGGGATTATGGAATAAATTATTTTACAAGCTCCACGCTCAACTCCATTGGTTTACAAATAAACCTATGGGTTTAGAATACCATCTTGTCCTGTTGGCTATCCATACTCTGCAGACAGATCTAGGCTTCTCTAGACTAGACTCCTTCAATCAGTGCTCTGAGCTATCTTGAGCTCTAGCTCGCACCAACTCCCTCATAATTCTTTCACTGTCTCTGGGATACCTTCTTCTATCTTTAGGACACTTCAGACAATAGCAATAGCTTGATCATTTGATCTCTTTGATGTTCTACAACTTCATTATAGCCCATGGCTCTTAGAATTCTGCTCTGAGCTCTCTGGCTCTACGGCTCTATCTCTCTAGCTAACTGGCTCTAGCTCTCAGCTCTCTGGCTCATCTGGCTTTGGCTCTCTTAGCTATCTGGCTCTATCTGTCTGGCTCTGCCTCCAACCTTTGCTGGCTCTGCCTCTGCTCAGCCCTCTGGCTCCGAAGCTCTCAAGCTTTCTGGCTCTCGGCTCTTGCAGTGAGCTTCTGGTTTCGCTTTACCTCCAAGCGACTCCCATCTTTTAGTTTTCAGCTCTCTCTGTCAATTGTGCTCTCTGGATTTTTGAAAGGCATCCTTTGACTCTGCTACTTCCACAGTCATTCCTCTGTCCCTTTGATCATGAGGAATCATCCTTTTTCCTGGCTCTGCCTCTTCGCGCTTCAAAACGCATCCCTATTACAGAAACAATCACCTGCAACGTGGCATAAGGAATGATGGTTGTTTCTAATGGAAAATGAACCGGTGGCCTCTCTCCGAACGAAATCCATGAAATAACGCATTTCTAGCTCATAACGGAAATACACAGGAAAAACACTATCGGGTGCAAAAATTGGACTTCAAATAGAATGCAACCGCATCTATAAACCTATCAGGTCTGCCATTCCATCGCAAATTGAAATCGCATGGCGTATTGGCCAAAAAACCAAATACACGAGAAATACACAGAAATCCCATAATTTCGGATTTCAAAACTTATGAAATTGCACTTATAAACTCCGTCGGGTCTGCCCCTTTATCGCTTATCGCAATCGCAGCAGCCCCGAGGTCTTCCCTTCGACTATGCTGATCGTCAATCCACCGATCTGCCGATCGTCGATATCGCACATCGCATATCGCATCAGCGCGGTCTATGCCTCTACTCCTCTGATCGTCGATCATCGCATTGATCACATATCGCATATCACTCTGCTTGGGGTCCCGATATCGGGCTAAGGCCTACCTCCAATGCAATAAGTCAAAGGCTGCAATCGAGGTTCCTTCCACCTTTGCCTTAAGTCCTTCCCTTTGGCACATTTGTGATGCGATTTCTTCAATGAGCCTTTTAGGCCATTTTTATAAGAATTTGCCTCCTTTTCAAAGGACAACGAAAATCTTCTTTCTATGATAACTCCTTCATCCGAAGTCCATTTTAGCCCACTCAAATTGCATTAGATTCATATTGAAAAGATCTATTCAATGGGACTATTTTCAGAAGCATCCTTTGATTTTAATTTTTGAGTGAAAAGTCATCTAGGATCATTTTCTGATCAACTTTGATCTCACCTATTATGATGAATCTAACGCTGCAACACATCAAGACTAGGAAGGGTCAACCCTACAACCATCTGAACCAACCTAATCAACCTTTGGCCTAGGTGGAAAAACTATACACCCCATTGGATCTGTTAGGGTGTTGCATGATATGCCAGAGAACTACCTCAAGTTATTACCATGTTTTAGTGGTGATAAGAAAGGAACTGCTAATGAACATATCAATGCTTTTCAAGATGTTATGGATAACTTCATGGTAGAGGATGAAGATGTCTTCATGAGCTCTTTGTGCAGACCCTCAAGGTATACATAATAAAATGGTTTCACAGCCTTCCCCCCAACTCATTACATTCAAGGGACGATTTGGAAAAAAAATTAAGCCCAATGGGGTGAGAAAAAAGACTTCCAATATTACCTCATAGAGTTCTTGATAGTTAAGAATAAATCATTCGAGAATGTAGAGGATTTCACGAAGAGATTTAATAATCTCTACAACAAAATACCAAATGAAATTAAGCCTACCCCCTTGATTCCATGGTTAACTAGGCAGTGGCATTCGAGCCAGAATTCTCTGTTATGCTTAGGGAGAGACGGCCTCAGAACTTATTCAACATGAAATCAGATGCGATCGAGATAGAAGGGAACCTAGCTATTGTAGGAAAACTTATAAGGTTGTATATAACTGATGAGAACCATGACCCAGGGAGAGAAAGTGGAGGAAATCAAGATAACGGAAAGAAGAATGTCAAGGAGGAACCTGACCAACCTACTTATCATAATGACCCATCTAAAGAGAGGGTTGAGGAAATGAACTGATTGTTTAGGAACCTATCAAATAAAGTTTCTAAGCTCAAGGTCAAAGGGCCGAGGAAAAATCCTAATCAACTTCCTCGTAATCTACCCTTTTTCCAAATACCTTTCCACCCAGAACAAGCAAACAAGATAGGAGAAAATAAGAACAACATATAAAACCACCTATAAGGAGAGATCTCAATCTGCAAACTTATGAATACTTTGAAGTTTACACACCAGAAGATGAAATAAATTGGGTAGAAGACCCTGATCCAACCTTCTACATTATCGATAACAATTACGCACATTCCCTCGTGACACCTAAAAGCACTACGCTTTATGGTGGCGAAGGATATGAAGACTATGGAGTCTCACCCTATCAATATCAAATAATAACAAATTCCATTATGGTAGAGATCAAAATAACTTATGACCTGAGCCTAGAGCAAGATGACTTGTCATCGTGAATCAATATACCAAACTAGTGATATCGCCATCTGACCTCGAACATACACAAAGTGTCATCCTCCCACCTCCTGAGCCTTTAATTAGGACACCAAAAGTCCCGGTAAAGAAGAGGAAAAATATTTTGGACCAAAATTCACCCTCCACACAAGGGAAGAGTCACCTTAGGATTCCATGCCTTCACGACCCCATTGTCATCCATCTAAGGAGAGAGAAAGAAGCACACCCCACCTTTTAATCTTGAACAAAAACTAAGTAAGATAAAAGTTACCATCCCTCTATTGGAATTAGCATAGAACCTTTCCTATCAACCGCTAGTACAGAAAATTATGATCCCTCTAAACAAATCACCCATAATGACACCATTAATATTCAAGAAGATCATCTGCATGTGGAGTGTGGACCTCATGTAGAAGAGCAAGACGATGATAGCCCTCCTTTCTACATTACTTTGAATGTGCATCACAAACAGCTACACAATTACGTGTTGGACTCTTTGGTGTCCCACAACATCATACGCAAATCAGTCATGGTGGAGTTGGGGCTGGACATCACTAATCCATATCATGATCTCTACTCCTTCAATTCTAGGAGAGTAAAGTTCCTCAGCCTGATCAAGAACCTGGTATTCTCCCTTAACCAAATATAGGCTAAGATCCTGGTCATGGACATTATGCTAGTCGACATCTCAAACTCCTATGATATGCTTCTCTCCGGGTCATGGGTTGGGAAGTTAGGTGGAACTCTCCAAATGATCCTAACATATACCACCATCCTAATGTTCAAAGGACAAGAACATACACTTTATAGAGAAACTAATTTCCTTTTTTTCATTAGAAATTCTAAGAAGTCCAAGAACATACGGGTCTACGCTACCAAGAATTGATATGGTGCTACAGCCTATTGATTACCCTTGAACTTATTGTTGAGACAATGACTAATAATATGATGCAAGGTCTAGCTTTCAAACCTAATCATGTGTGGAAATTTCTCTTTGAAAGAGCATGTTACCAAGATGGTATAAGAGCAGGAGTGATTTTGATACCACCCATAGCACAAAACATCTCACTTTCATATAAACTATAATTTGCTACTACTACTAACGTCATTGAGTATAATGCATTTATTTTACGATTAGAAATGGCTCAGAAAATGGAAATAAAGAATCTCGTAGATTTTGGGATTTGGAATCAGTAGTCTTGCAAGTAAGGAACGTTTATACCACTAAACACCCCTAAATGAGGTCCTACCTAAATGTTGTTTGGGATATAATTGAGAATTATTTTGATGCTTATCACAGTTGTGCGCAGGGAAGATAATCAACCCGCAGATGCCTTAGCAGTTGTGGCTAGTTCTTTCTCACCTCCCTCGGAGTTGAAGTTGAAGTACAAGGTAGAATGCACTATAGATCTTTTGTCCCTTACAACATACAACATTGGCAATTTTTTCAAGATGGTAAAAAATTCAAGAGATTCCTCAAACTCATGGATGAATTTTCGGTAATCAATATTGATTCAAGCAAAGAACTACCCAAAGACAATCAAAGTGAAGAATCAGATCAAGGTGATCCCAATGAATTCCTTAATGAAGTTGGAGGCCATTACATGATATATCTTAAGAAAAACTTCATCCTCAAAGGATTGGTTGCACCTGAGCAAACTTTTTACCAGAATGACATACCAACCAAGCCAGACTTTAAGCCAGTGGACGAAAACGTGGAAGAATGAAAATGTGGCAAAGAAGGAAACGCTCAAAAGATGAAACTCACTAATTCCTTGCAAATTGATTACAAAAAGAGGTAAGTTGAGTTATTGAAACAGTTTAAGGATGTTTTTGCATGGAGTTATGAAGACTTGAGAACTTATCATACCTCTATTATTCAACATATGATACCATTGAAATAGAATACCAAGCCTTTTGTGCAAAAACTTAGGATATTTAATCCCATTATATTACCAACAATAGAAAAGGAGATCAAAAAATTGTTGGATGGAAAGATCATATTCCAATTGAGATATTCTCATGGGTGGCCAATCTAATACATGTCCAAAAAAAAAATGGAGTCATCAGACTTTATGTGGACTTCAGGAACCTGAACTGATGTTCATTTAAATACAATTATCCTCTTCCTAAGATGGACCACTTGCTACAAAAAGTGATATGAGAATCTAGAATATCAATGATGGATGGGTTCTTAGGTTACAACTAGATAGCAATGAACCTTTATGGCAATGATAAGACAACAATTACAACACCATGGGGTACATTTATGTATGAAAAAATGTGTTTTGGGCTGATGAATGTGGGAGCTACTTTTCAAAGAGCCATGGATATTGCATTTGTGGGAGAGAAGGATAGATTCATAGTTTCTATCTAGATGACATGATTGTTTTCTCAAAATCGGACGAAGACCACTTGGAGCATTTGAAACAAATGTTCCTCATGTGCGGAAAATTTAGCCTTTCATTAAATCCTAAGAAGTCATTCTTTGCATTGCAAGAAGGGAGACTATTGGGACATATTGTCTCAAAATAAGGAATTAGGATTGACTTGGAGTGATTGGAAGTTATCTCGAAGATTGGTTTACCCTGAAATTAAAAGGAAGTCCAATCCTTTTTGGATAAGCTCAATTTCTTACACAGATTTATTGCAAACTCTGAGGAACTCTTGAATTACATAACCAGTATGCTTAGGAAATACGGTGAAGTTAGGTGGACTCCAGAAGTTTGGCAATCATTTGAACATATCAAGAGAGCCATCATGGAAGCCTCGATTCTAGCAAGTCCTTATTTTTCTAAATAGTGTCATATTTTTCCATTTGCATATATACACATAATAGCAACATTCATGCTGCAAAATAATGAAGGGTATCAGAAGCCTATAACTTTCTTGAGTTGTGCCCTTAGAGATGCTGAATTGAAATACATTATTTTAGAGGATTAAGTGTATGTTATGGCAAAGGCTTTCAAGACATTTCAGGAATATGTGCTACACTCCAAGGTGATAGCATATGTACCATCTGTGGTGGTGAAAGAGATCCTGGTTAAACCTTATAGTGGCCGTCTACAAAGAAAATGGACAACAAAGTTGTAATAATATGATGTGGAAATCAAACCCACTAAGCTAGTAAAAGTTCAAGGACTAGCCAAGTTTTTTACTAAGGAAAATCACATCACATTGGAGACATGCAATAACAGAGACTTTTGCAACATCTACAGATAGGAGAATCCATGAGAACCTCCTTCTTAGAAAAAAAAAAGAATCCATAAGAACCTCTTCATCCCGGAGGATAAAATACACAAGAATCTCTCTTTCCAGTAAAAATGAATCCACAAGAACCCTTCTTGAAGGACCTTTCAAAATTCCAAAATCCTCCCTAGTATCGGGACATCATCTTCTTTTCGCAAAATCGAAAATTCCCACCATATCTATTGAGGACCAAATTCAGATATTTAAAGATGAAAGCAATCAAATACTACATTTTGGGTGAGGGATTGTTCTGGAAGGATCCTACTGGAATCCTTCTCACTTATGTGACTAAAGACCAAGCATTAGAAATCATAGCACAATTATATCAAGGATTATGCAGAGGGCATCATTCATGGAAGGTCACGGCTCACGAGATATCGAGGGCAAGATATTATTGACCCTATCTCTTCACAAATGCAAATGGTGTTGTTTGATCTTGTCCAGAGTGTCTGTTGTTTATAAGGAAGTAGAATCTTAAGTCTTTACTGTTGAAATCGATCTAAGTCCATACTCATTTTTAGTAGTGGGGCTTGGATTTCATCATGGAAATACATCCAAACTCAAGAGGGAAACACAAATACATTCTCATGGTCATTGATTACCTCACTAAGTGGGTGTAATCCATTCTAACCCTCCAAGTTGGTGAGAATTTGGTTCATAGCTTTCTTAGAGAATAATATCCTTGTGGTATTCAGGTATCCCAGGAATATTGTCATAGACGATGCCCAAGCTTTCAAGTCCTATAATATGGTGAAGTTATTTCAATACTACAACATAGAATTGTTGCACTCCATGGCTTGTTACCCACACAGAAATGGGTTAACAAGATCAACTAACAAGAATCTAGTGAATATTATCAAATGGATGTTGAATCAAAATAAGACAAATTGGGATGTAAATCTCAAATACGTTGTGTGGGCAAATAGAATCAGCACCAAAAGAGCTACTAGAACATCTTTGTACCAGTTGGTCTATGGAATGGATGTAGTATTTCTTGTGGACCTTAGACTTCCAGTGGTGAAATTGTTGTAGGAGGAAGCATCAGGCATCACCCCCATGCAGAGGAGGATCTATCATATGATAGAGATTTAGAAACAAAGAGAGGAAGCATTAGCCAAAGCTAAAGTTTGCCAAAAAAGATTGAAGGTCGCATTTGATAAGAAGGTGAAGGAGCGGGAATTGCAAGTTGGTGATATTGTGTTGAAATGGGAGTCGCTTAGAGATGATAAAGAAAAACATGGAAAGTTTGATAATCTTTGGGTTGGCCCATTTCAAGTGCAAGAAGTCTCTAATAACAACACCTATTAGTTGGAGACATTGGATGGATATCCTCTTGGGAATCCTATGAATGGAAGGTTCCTCAAGAATTTCTTCACCTAAAAAAAATAGTAAAAAAATAAATTCAAAATCCCTTTCCCTATGATACAATTCTTTTCGGGCTTTTCTTTTCAATAATACATGAGAAGAAACAGGTTAATTTCCTAAGTTTCATACTCCATGGCCCAATGATTTCTAAGGCATTGGAACTGCAAATCTCGCAACATACCACAGGGGCCTATTGTCCCCCATGGATCCGATGTTCATGTCGATATTGAATTCCTAGTAAAATCCCTGAGACAGATGCCATTAGTGGATTGTCAGCTAAAATATGGTCTCTACCCTACTTTTGAACGTTGTCGGCCACTATGACAAAGAGGTGCAACAACTCTCCTCATATGTCGCATCAAACTTCTAACTGGGGCATGAAGCATTGACAAACATTCCTGAAAGTCATACATGGTTGAGTCGTAGTGGACCACTTTTGGAAGGGGAAATAAGGTGCCGACAAATGTTGTACCCCACGCAAATTTGACAGCAATGATGGAAGCACATACGAATGTTGAAATTCGTCCATGCCTTGAAGATACACAACTGAAAAACATTATGAGGTTGTATGGAATTGGCCACATGTCACTATTACGGGCCTCTCACACAACCTCTCAATCCCCGTTTGTCAGTCTCTACCTAGCACGAAACATCATCGCGTGTCCTTGCACATGCTCACTGCAGGCCCTCACTACACCACCACATCTTCTGCCCTTATCACTCTTATCATTATGTCACCCCTCAACATTAACGTTTGTGACACCTCGTCATCCACACCACCGCACCACGCTAACCTCCATCCATCGAACTCCACTCACCCCTACTCTCCATATGCCTTAGCCTCACAAATAAATGTGTTGCCCCAACATTGTGAGACATATGATGAGTAAGTCTCTCTCCTGATTAGACAGTGGGGATGTTTGTCATCTAAAGGCTTTTTATAGTGGTTGCAACACCCTCCAAAATTTTGGCCTACACTCAAAATTTGGAGCCTACTGTGATTCTTGTGATCGATCGTTCCTTAGTCACTTATTGGTAAGTTGATGATTTCAAGATCCCTTCTTTCATCTCAAGAGTCTGTTAGAGCCTAGATTTACCTCAGGCTGAAGGGAGGCAATATTTTGGGTTGTGTTATATTCTTTCCACGACTAACCTACGTAGTGAACCGAGGGGTTAGAGGGGGGGTGGAGCCCCCCCTTTGTTGCGCCAATTGCGCAGCGGGGGGGTCACAGAGGGGGCGGCAGCCCCCCTGTCCGGGGGGTTTGAGGGGATCAGGTAGCCCCCCTCTACGGGGTCCAGGGTAGCGCCCCGAGAAAAAAAAAATTGTACCCTATATTAGGTTGGGCGAACCTACCTATGGTTTTCGTTCCATGGTTTTGGACGCAATGGTTTTTGGTCCATGGTATTGGATGCTTCGGCATGTATAAATATGTATTGTAACATTGAAAGGAACATAATGAAAAATCAAGCTGGAAGTCCCGGTTTTGGGATCCAGGGGAAATCTCTGTGCATATGTGTTTTATGTGTTATTCTCTGGCATCGTTTATTTTCCTTGTTTTAGAATTCGTATGCAGGTAATTTCTATACAGGGTTAAAACCTACATAATCCTAGGATAACCACAAACCAAGCTTAACCTGGTAGTTAGCCCTACCAGGTCGAGAGAGGGTTCTCTCCTTGTCAATCTCAGTCGAGATGACCACAAATATGGATTTTAGGCTAGGTATAGTAGCTCTAGGGTTTTTGATTGATTTTTGTTGGGTTTTGTTGCTGGATCAAAATGGAGTAGGCAGTTTTGGGTCAGGGAAATCAAGTCAGGAATTCAGGGTGTTCTATGGGGCGAGGTAGGTAGGTGTTTTATCACTTGCAATTGAGTGAGCAGGTAGGTCTAAGACTGATGAGGAGTTGAGGAGGGCATGCAGAGATCATGTATCCTCTTCAAACTGTAGAAAACATCAAAAACTAAATGGATTCCCAAGGCAAAGCACTGTAACCAATGTATTCTACCTATCTATCTTGATTTCATTTAGTTTAGAAGAATGAATTAATTTTTGCACACATAACACATGAAAAAAAATAATAATAGAAGGAGAAACTATGTAAAAACACTTTACCACAAGTATCCCACAAAAATAGTTGCAAATCCTAGTTTATTTCCTTGCCAAACTATTGTAAAGATGTACAATGTAGCTCAAAGCATCCAAGAGAGTCCAACCTTTTCTAATGATTGAAAAAATACATAATATAGAAAATAAAACCACCTATGCTAGCCATCAGGGGTCGAATCCAAGAGATAAGGAACTGTTACAACCATTTCCAAACAAGGAGCAGGAATATAGGCAGTGGAACAGCTTGCCTCTATAACATGGAAACTTATTCATTAACCCCCAAACCACCTCAAAATGATAAATTTGCCCTCTAAGGTAATTTTACAATTACATTTACATAGAATAGCATCATTTACAATCATAAATTCATCCATGATGAGAGAAAAAGTCAACTTGTAGAAAAACTAGGCGAAAACTGGACTTTTTAGCAAACTGGCTCTATGCGTAGCGCCACCGGCTAGGTGCGTAGCGCCACTTCACAGCTACTTTTGGAGGCCTTCCCCTTATCCAAATTGAGCCCAAGATATATCATTAGAAAGGTTTCCTGTCTAGTTTCTAGAACATCTTGAATTTTTGCATTTTGATGTCAATTTCCCCCTCAAAAGTGAAATCTCCCAAGGCTACTTCTGTGTGTCCAAAAAGAGGCAGAGAGATCATTTTTTGATGGTTTTTTGACCTATTGGTGACCAATTTTTTCTCCAAAATTTCTGATATTTTCTGGGTCTGATGCTCTCATCATGTTGAATCCAAATATACAAGCCATTTCTTCTAAAAGTCCTCCAGTGGAAAGCGTAGCGCCAATGGCAATTTTCTATGTTGGAAAATTTCAAATTTTCAAAATGACAAACTTATCAAAACTTGCCCAGATTTGGCACAAGGCACCACCCTTAGTTGCTTTGATGGGCTAGTGAGGCTTCAACCAAGATTTTCAACTTGTCTTGCTCCTTTTTTCTCTTTAAGGCCTTCCTCAACCTAGCCTTAAGCTTCCTCATTCTCATATTGCAAATTTTGTTTTCGAGTCAAATTATGATATGAGATTGTGCCGAAGCATTCTATTGTCCCTGTTGGCCTTGTTGATCAGTCCCTGAAGATGCATGTTGACCCTCTCAAGCCAATTTTCCTGGTCATGTTCAATCTCTTGCTCAATGAAAGTAAAAGTGACATGGTCTTCTTTGTCATTCTGCATCTTCAGTTTCAACATTTCAAGCTCCATTAGGATTTGCTTATCCGCCAACTCTTTGTTCTCTTTCTTGTTCATCATCTATATCATCCTCATGCATCTTCTCTTTGTCTTTGCTTTGTTGCTTATGTCTCTCCATGGAACTATCACTGATTGTCTCTTTCCATTGTTCTCCTTTGGTTTTACAAAATGTGGTTGTATATGGATGTTTTATGGATAATAGTGTGGAAATAAGGTGAAGGAATCAAATGGGCAGAGGGTATGAAAGAGAGAGTGTGAAAATGTATGTTGAACAGAGTTTAGGGATGAGTAGGATTTTAGGGAGAGTGGGTAGGGTTTGGTGATGTGAGTAGGGCTTCAAGGGTTTGAGGAGAATGTATAGGGTTTGGGAAATTTGTATGTGAGAATGGGATTTATGGAAATATATGAGGGAATAGGGTTTAGGGAACAATAGGAAATGGACGAGATAGGAAAACAAATGAGAGAGTGAGCTTGTCAAATTTATAAAACAGTTTGTGAATTTTATGGGACAGTTTTGAGTCAAAACTAGGTTTTTAAATTTATGAGTGAAAACATCACCAAAACTTGTTGCAAAATCCTTTTCAACAAGAAGGATTGATTTACTTACTTGCCAAGAGGTAACTTGAGGGATTTGAAGCAAATTGAGTGATTTTGAGGCGTTTTAGGGCTTGGCTGCCAGGTGTGTAGCGCCAGTTCAATTTTACACTGCAGAAAAAATCCAAGTGCGTAGCGCCAACTCTATGCATAGCGTCGGACATTGGTGTGTAGCGCTAGGCGGATTTTTCCACAAACACAGTGATTTCACCCCCTTTGCTTAATAAAACTTCAAAATTGTGTTTTTAGCTCAGCTCATGGACTTCAACTCAAAAAATGAAATGACTTAAGAGAGGGATGACCTTTATATGGTTTGGAAAATTTTGATTTTTAAATTTTCAAAACCCACTTTATAATGTCTATTGGCTTTTCAAATACTCTGTTTTTTGGATGCTTGATCTTTTGCATTCAATAGGAAAATTGATGCTTTGATTTCTTTGACTTTTGCACTGGCATGTTCTTGGAACTATCAGAGGTGACCAAGAGCAGCATGAAACTATTAATTACATATGAGAAATAATAAAATTACATGAAATTTACAAATAATATACCAATGCTTTGTTTTCACCTCAAACTGGTTTTGAGGTGAAAACTTTATTAAGTTTACAAATTATGAGATTAAAATTTTTCTAATGATTATTGTCATCCTCATGTGTCTTCTGACCATTATTAATGGACTGAAAAGTATGAAAGGAGGTCAACAAATACATGTCATGGGGGAAAAAACTGAAATGAACCCTACCATCAGTTGATCCATGACCTAATGGAATGCAACTCATCAGAATGGGACACCTAGTATGAAATGCAAAAGAGTGAATTTTGATCATTGATGGCAGTGTGAAGACACTCACACTAACAGATCCATTCACACTTTTATCTTTATATAGCAAGTGTCATCTTTGGGCATGGAGTTATCGTTTGTCATGTAAAGGGAAGTTTTGGTTTGCTTCAAGGGGAAATATTTGTGAAAATGAGTTGTTTCCATCATGTAGACATGTTTCGCACTCATTTCAAAAGTTTCACTCATTGTTACACAAGTGTCATCATTATCCTCACAAATTCTATTGTCATGACTACACTTGTTGTAAGTTGCCACAATACTAAGAAAAGTATGCATTCATACGTTCTAGATTATCTATGTTGTATCACTATTTTCCAAGCATGTGGTCAAAGCCAAGTTCTATCACTGTTCACATCGGTTCCGTTGATCCCACACTTAGCCAAATTCCAAAAGATTCCTAGAAACCTAGCCTCATCCAACCTTCCTAAATTGCTCACTTCACATCCACAACGCTCAAGATTTTCCCTTGCCTATTGGAGAAGTGTAAAGTGAAAAAATCCCAGCATCCCTTGGCATCCAAAACTGCACGAAGGCTACCTCTAGTGACCCTCCCTCAGCCAAAGCTCACTGACTTCTAGAACTGCGCAGATTTTTATTCCATGCCCGTCTGCTACCTAGTTCCCCTTGCCTCTGAAAACTATGTATGTTTTTCCTCTAGGGCCTCATCCCGCAGTAGCCACTACCTGCTTAAACCGCACATTTCTATCCCTCATTAGGCACTGTGCAATTCTTTCCCTCAGTCGGCATTGTGCAGTCTCATCCCTCAGTCCATTCCAGACACTGAACCTTCTCACCCCTGAACTTATACCAGTTTTGGCTCAATCAGTGGATTATTGTGAAAACATCTTAGACTAGGGATTTATCAAATTGATGTCATCTTGTCATGAGTGGATTACATATACATGAATTTTACTAGGTTTTGGCAAGATGATTAAGAAGTAGATGAAGGAGGAGGATATGTTAGATGATACCTAATGTGACAAGGAGAAAATATAATTATCAGATAAGAAGACCAAGGAAACCAGGGTATGATAGAAGATCAGGGCCGCATGACAACTCCATCTAATCCACAACCCTTTGGAGGGTAGGTATGAAAAACAAAACACATCTTTCATGAAATTTAAATACACCTCTTAGCGTAGGATGAATGATAGCTTATCTTTGTCATATAATTATGTCTTCAATGACATGTATGGTTGCAAACACTCAAAGTCATTCCATGTGTTTCCTCTAAGTGTTTTTCTCACTTTCACTTGTTGGATCAACTGTCATATTTTGGCATGTTTGAATGTTATGTCGTGTTTGTGAGTCTTTTATGGTGTTTTCAAAGGTTGACCTCTGTGTATATGAGTTGTCCTAACCATGTAAATATATCTTGCACTCATGCACAAGTCTTGAACGTTGTCGCACAAGTGTCGTCACGGTCATCCTAAATTCTATCTCAAGTGTCACACTTGTCAATTCTTTTTATGAGCCAATCACACAAAGGAAAATGCTTACTTGTTGTGTTGATGGTCTATGTTATCGTTTCGTCAAAGTATTCTAAGTTTGTGATCACAGGTTCAAGTTCATCACAGATCAATCTCACTCCCGCATTTAGCCATTTTCAAAAAATCTTCTCGACCGGGCATCTTAGCTTCACCGGACCTTGACTGAACTATGCACTACATAGTCTCAACCCTCAATGTTGTGACCTTTCTACCTAGAATTGTGAAATGCATAGTCACTATCCTCTAGGGAAGTTTCATTTCACAATTCTAGAGCCCAACAGTCTCTCTTGACCTCCATAATTGCACAGTAGTTCTTCCGAGTCTGACTTGAACTGCGCACTTCCAGTCCTCAACCTCTTCTCCTTATTTGTTGGAACCCTGCAATGTGCAGAGACCCCAGCCTCCCTTGGCATCCAGAACTGTGCAGTGGTGTCCCCTAGTGTGCTCCCTCAGTTGTAGCTCACTAACCTCAAGAACTGTGCAGATTTTTCCTCGAGGTCTCTCTACTGCCCAATCCTCCATGACTTTGAAAACTACATAGAAATGACCCCTCATGGCCTCATCCTGCATCAGCCACTGCTGGCTTGAACTACGCAATTCTTTCTCCCAATGGCCACTGAACAATTTTTCTCCCCAGTGAGGACTATGCTGAGAATTTTCTTAGTCAAGCCTAAGTTTCACTTTGCGCAGTCTCAGTGATCAAGCCCTCTCCCTATCACCTGGAACTATGCAATGTGTAATTACTGGGTCCTCTCTCCTAGCTTATCACTTGTCCCGAGCTCAGTTCATGGATAACAACGCAGCATCTTAGACTAGGGAGTTTTTAGATTGATGTCATCCTGTCATGAGTGAATTGCAGGAACAAGTACATTGTCTAATCATGGCGAGATGATGAAGAAGGAGAAGAAAGAGGAAGCATACCTAAAGACTCAGTTGTAGCTAAATGGACAAATGAATCTACCAAGAATAAGTAAAAGGAACACAAGTGTGCAACCATATTTCAAGACCGAAGATCATTGAAGACCCTGCATCATCAAGCTATGCAGAGGAGAAGAGAAAGCACATCCAAGAACACATCTATCACTCAGCATCAATAGCGGCTTGACATTGCCACATCATCAAGCTAGTCTATCTCAACTGTGTCATGTCAAGTCATGTTATGAGTTGTGTTTGGTCAATTTAGTGTGTCCTAAATTGCTACATTAATTATCAATCTGGGAGTCGTAAACTAATGAAGTGTGGTGCACTATATGTGCAAAATAACCTCTTTCTTAATTTTTGTCGTTTTTTATTTTTATGTTGTTTTTGGGGGGTTTTATCTTCATTTATCTCATAATGTGAATGGAATTCCTATTCCTAAGTCTCTAGAAGGCAAGTATGGTTATAGGTTTTAAGGCAATTATGTCCTCTATAAGGGTTCCCAAAACTTAACACTTCAGAAGGTCTTAGTACATACTAGTGATGAAAGTAATACTTGAATCAAGAATGAAAATATGCTGCTATTTAAAACAAGTAATTCATGAACTACTGATCATGAAACTATCATCTCTGCTATTGTCTAAATACAGAAAAATGATTTAAGCTACTGCACTCAAGGAAATCAAAAATTGCAAAGAAAGTAAAACTAAAATCAAATTACATCATTCATAGTCTGATTTCTCGCCAATTAGTGTGGTTATGGCTTTCGGAGATAATCGTCAATGACATGAGCAATCCAATATCTAATTGCAGAAAAGTAAACTAAAATCAAATCACAACATTCATATTTCGATCCCTCGCCAGATAGTCTAGCTATGGCTTTCAGAGGTAACCGTCAATGAAATGAGCAATCCAATATCTAATTGCAGAAAAGTAAACTAAAATCAAATCACAACATTCATATTTCGATCCCTCTCCAGATAGTCTAGCTATGGCTTTCAGAGGTAACCGTCAATGAAATGAGCAATCCAATATCTAATTGCAGAAAAGTAAACTAAAATCAAATCACACCATTCATGTTTCGATCCCTCACCAGTTAGTCTAGCTATGGCTTTCGGAGGTAACTGTCAATGAAATGGTGAGTTGATTTCTAAACTAAATTAACAAATCAAATGAACAAGACTGAAATCAACAAAATAGAACTGGAATTAAAAGAAACTAAGAAAATCAAAGTCCGCAGAGGATCAATTCCATGTCACTAGTTATTGTGAAAATTATATACAGATGCCCGGGCTGCCTACTCTATCCTGAAACATGCACACACTGATCAGTGTTATACAAAGCTTGTAAAGTCATGGACAGAAGTGAAATGTTAGAAATATATACACAAGTGAATAACTATAAAACATGTGCAGTGAAAATAAGGAAATGATACATAAATACTATACAGCAACAATGGAAACGAAACCTCAGTGTGTAGGGGCCCTCTGCACAACCTCGGCCAACAGGCTATCAATCCAAAATTACATTCATGCAAGCATGTAGAACAAAGTCTTCTTCTATATCTCAAAACACAGTTACAGCAATAAAACTAGTGTCATGGCACAGTGAATTCTTAACAACAAAATTACATTCAAAAGACTAACTACTATGCGTATAGAAACGTGTTATTTATAACAAAGGTTACATAATTGTTTTCCTTATAAAACTACGTGAACAGAGACAAGTAAAAGACAACGTTCATGGATTTAGCATAATGGTTGTCGTGATGATTAAATATATTAAGGGTGGTTGTTGGATTCGCCTTGTGGAGCAATCCACAGGTGTCGATATGTCCCCAGGGATCTAGGAATAGCCACGAAAGTCTTTACGTGTTTGAAAATAGAGTCCTGTTGCCGTAGGACTCCTATGTTTGACCACCTTTGACCACGACCTTCTTTGATGAATCCAACTGGACCAATAGGACCTGATCTATGTCCAGGTCATTTCCAACTTGCCCATGTGGCTTGCTTTGCCTGGTGACACGTGCATCCTGGATTTTAACAAAAACAACTGCGGAAAGTTGAATCAACTACGGAAAGCGACAAGATTCCGCAGCTCATGAGCAAAAATCTAGTTCAAACAGCAAACACAAAACATAATTAGAAAACCATTTTAATGCTCTTTTGGAATCAGTATGCAATGATTTTGATAGCTTAGGAGGTTCAGGTGAGTGGAAAAAGTCTAAGAAAGTGTGTAGGAGAGATGCAAGTTCAGGGCTCAACAAGTTGTCATATGCCACATCACCATTGTGGGCCATGTTTATTGTAAATCAAATGTATTGTAAAGTGGAAGTGCAATGGACACACTTGAATATGAAGAGTCATATAAGTTGAAAAGTCATAGGAATTTGAATAGTCATGAGGGTAGTCAAAGAGTCACAAGGGAAAGCATCACCCTTGGTTATATATACCCCCCTTATTGTATGAGCAAATGGCTTTTTCACCTTGGATCCTCTCACAAATCATTAGAGAGATTAGTTAGTTCTTTGAGGAACAAGGAGTGGATCCACTATCCCATTACTGGGGCTAGTGGCGTACAATGTAAATATATGTCTTGGAACTTTTGCTTAATTACAGAATCCTTTTTCAAGCCAGCACATTTTCATGCATGACTTATGAATGTTTATAAGACTATTATGTGAATGTTTGTAAGACTATTCTGTGAATGTTTGTATTTCATGTTTGCTTTCACATGTCCTGAGATAGTTGAACTAATTCGATTATTTTAGTGCTCATGTTGTTGGGAATGTGTTGTAATGGTTGCCATTGTTGTCTCATCCTTGTGGACTATTTTGTGGGATACTATACAGACTTGTCCTTGCTTACCTATTATAATGACTGTCGCATCCATTGTGGACTATTCTGTTGGATGTTGAATGAATCTTCCCTTGTTCATGGGTTGTAATGATTGTCACATTTTTTGTGGACTATTTCACTGGTCCATGTTAGATAGGCCTTTCTAGCTCATGTGTGTCTCTTCCTGGGTGGTACTATTACCTCTCACTTAGAGGCTCACTTTTCTCCCCCCTTTTGCAATAAGATAACCTAAACATAGTTGTGTTGCACACTCACCTTCTTGTTCGAAGACACCATTACATGACTCTCATGTGCTGACAACTAGAGCCAAAGAAGATCTTTGAGGATTTGGCACCCAGGCCTTTATATTGGATGGGACTCCTACACCAAACAGTGTGAAGTTTAATTGGGACTTCATATCGAGGAGATCCCATTGGTTGACGGATTTCCAACACCATCAACAAAATGGCGCTAGAAGGAGGGCCAGATGACAAGTTGAGCCCATTGCATATATTTTGAATCTCTTATCTAAAATGGCTCATACACAAATCGTACTCCTTGGGTGTTTTGCTAATTTTTCCCTTTATCAATTTTCACTCCCTGATGAGCCTCTCGATCACTTGTCCCAGTTAAAGTTTCATGGTGAGGATGGAACATCCATAAACAAGCACATTTATGATTTTCTTAAATTTTGTGAATCTTATAAAATCAATGATGAAAAGTTTGCTTGTGTGCTTTTCTTCCTCACCCTTGAAGGTCATGCTAATCAGTGGTGCCATACCTTGCCACCTTCTTACGTCCATTCCCTTCATCATTTCTTCAAGGAGCTCCATCAAGCCTTTGATAAGTATAACTAACGAGATGTCTTTGGAAGAATCAATTATTTAAGAATGAAGCCTAATGAATCAGTTGAGGATTTTTCTGATCGGTTCCTTCACCTCTGTTGTGAAATTCTTAAAAAACATTTGAACTGGGATTTCTTGAAATAAGTGTTTGGGCGTTTGGTTCATGTCTCTTCATGTGGTGAGCCTGAACCTCCTGGTTTTTCTTCTTTCTCAACTCTTTCAAATCATGAGGCACCTCAAATTTCAGAGGAGGAGCTTACTACCCCTTTTGTATTTTGTCCTCCTTTTTCGGTCCTGATGAGGGTGCCTCCTTGTAGTGATTGTAAAATTGGGAACTCTGTGAATCAAATCACGAGTCCATATTCTCATTCTTCTTCCACTTCAATGGAGGAAATTCTGGAATGGCTTTGAATCCTACGATGAAGACTCGCTCCTCCATGCCATAAGGTGATGTCATTGTTCACAACTCTAGTCTCAAACCTAATCCATATTTATGTTGTCTTCTATCATCTCCAGATCCTCACTCTTTGTACCATGACCCACTTGGTCAATTTGCTTCACCAACTATTTCTTCACATTCTCTTGATTCTCAACTTGTTGGCCCAAATTGTTATCGGGTACAAAGCAGTCACAATACCTAGGTAGAGGAGCAGCAAGGTGAATATGCTTCGAATCTTTCCTCTCTGTTACCGAATCTTCCATGTCAAAACAATGAGTTTCCATTCTTGAATGATCCTCAATCTGTTAATATTTATGGAATCCAATACAATCAATTCTTTCAATCAACCCCCAGCCTTGGGCAGCGATCATTCCATTGATGATGACTCTATTCCCGTATGCCATGAAGAATGCCCAAGCACATCATATGATCTTTCGGTTTCTCATGAAGGTTTTGATTTAGATCTAGAATCTGGTTCGGTCAAAGAAGATGCTCATATTGAAACTTCCTCTTCACCTCACTATCCCTTGTGTCCTACCATTTGCAACACATCTACTTGTGACAGAGATACTCCATGCTCTTATATCTCTTCATTCGATGAGTTATCCCCTCGATTGACACAAGTCGGTGAGGTTTTCCATGATGAAATTGAAAACAGAAAAATCATCAAGTACCCTTCCCCTCCATTGTCATATCTTATCCTACATTAGGATAACTCCTCAAATCATATTGCTCATGAGATCTCACCAATTCATTTATCTTTGAATTTGTGATTAGAAGAGACTCTCCAATTGAGAAATCTGGTTGTTGAAATTGAAAAATATTATAAATTGTGTGACAAAGATGGCTTCCATCCGGTGAGCAGTTTTAAAATCAGCAACAACAACTATCCTCAAAACATGCATGATCTAGTTCAAGCTTCAAAACACAATTCTACAATCCTGGAAAGTTATAGGATCCACCAGGGAGTCAGGAACTTCAAATTTTGTTGATGGTTATGTCATGATCTCGCGACTCTAGTAAGCTCCCCAAACTAAATCAGATCTGGTTTCTCTCACACAATCCATCTATATACATGGTTTCACTCGATGTGAATTCCAGTGTAAAAAATTGTTTGGTATTCTAGGTGTGACTTCTCAAATTTTCAAGATTTTACTTACAACCAAATTCACAAATCTATTGCAGTTCATTTGTCTTCATGCAAATATCTCACATCAAACTTGGGTTGGGAATGTGCATCTCTCATAGAGTCTGGAATTGCGAAGTGGATTATCTCAAGGACTATCTTTTCCTGAAGTAATCATACTTATCAAATTTATCCTTTAATGGTCAGCTCCTCGGTCTTCTTGCAAATTTCATATTACAAATTTGCCCTCTCGTCACACCAGAAATATCCTTGAGTGATGATGAATGCACAAGCTAACACATGAATCAAGTTCATCTCCATTCACCGTGTCCCAATTGGTCTCATGCATTTATAATGCTAACATCCTTTTTAAAATATTTTGATGACTACGATGCTTGTACAATGTCACTAGTTGTAGGAAGGTGGTCTGTCATATCTGAATCACAAGGAACTTGGTCTGATTGTTCAAACCATTCGCAAGATTGTTCAAATTGATTTTTCTTCATTTATTGCAAATCAGGAATCTGATGTTTCAATTAGCTCATATGATCATATCTTTTTCCTTGATCAATGTCATTCAACTTATCATTTTCCCATGAACACATCCAATGATAGTTGTTTCACACCCCTTGATGTTCATTGTTAAACATCTTTCTCTTTGTATGTTTTTCAAGCAGGCGAGGCACTTCAGCCTTCACTGATGGTTATGGCAGGTCCTCATTGTCTTGACATGACTGTCGAGTATGATCAGATATATTTTTCCTCACACAATTCCCATCATGATCCCGCTCTTCAAATTGAAAATTCACCTTTTCCATGATTTTGGGGTTTTCAAGAGGGCCATCATGAATTTTACAATCCAATCAATGAATGGTCGGAACAATCTTACTTGGAAATATTTGTTGTAGACAAAAAGTTTCAATATTTCCCCGCGTGTGCTAAGAAGCTCGGTGTAGATGAAGACACACAACCAAGGGGCTTCTGAGGTTTGTTGAAAAATGGTATTCGTCGAAAAGGAAAGCATGTGAATTGGATAAAAGTAGTGGTTGTAACATACCTTTCCACCCACGGGCAAGACCTTCATTTTCATGTGAAATTTTTTCAAGCTTTTACATCTTCTATTGCACATCACTTTTTATCTGTTGTAATTGTTCATATCTTTGTGAATGCAGGTCGGGAACAACTACGGTGGCTTCACTGCAAATTTCAATATGCATGACCCCAACATTCTAATTATTAGGTTAGGAGTAGGATTAGTTGCATCCTAGTTTTCCCTTTATTACTTGTTCCCTGTAGTCTGTCCTCATTTTCTTATTCTGGTTTTATACCATGTTTGCTTTAGCCTTTTTGTTTTCTTATCTTCTGGTCTTATTTACTAGTTTTGTGTTGTCCTTCTTTTTATCTTTTTTTCTTCCTTGTTGAGTTTTCTCTTTTGTTTTCATGATGTGAATAAGTGTTGTTCCTGAACCTATTTTGGCTTCTTAGTATGTGTGTGGCCAAATTACAAAGAGTCTTATGACACTTCAGCATTTGGCTAGCCATCTATCCATCTTCCTTGTGTTGGTTACACCTTTTTGGCCTATGAAGTTTCGACAGAAAATACGATCCGTCCATAAGGAGAGTTTTTGTCCAACCATGAACCCATGTCTAGTCCAGAAACCTCATTCCTATACTCGATTTTTTCTGCTTTGGTGTTCTCAAGCTTATCCAACTTTTAGAAATGGAGAAGGGGAGAAATCTAAACAAGCAAACCAAAATTAGAGGTCTCTATATGCTTCTTTGAAGGAACAACCTCTTCTACTCTCAATAAGTTGGGTTCCCTCTTCCACCCCAAAATAAATAAGTGTCAATGCATAGTCCTCGTTAAATAAATGAATAAAGGTGGAAGAAGAGAAAGGCTTCCTGCGTAGAGAGGTGAAGCAAGCAACTCCGTCAGGGTACTATTTAGTCTCGCTGGTAGCAGAGCAATGCTTGTGTTCCTGCGTGACTCTGTTGGGGTATTATCTAGGCCTGCTGGCAATGGAGCAACACCAGAGATGAAAACTTATACTCTGAAAATCTTAAGCTTGCTAGCTACACTACCCTTCCCAACTCGAAACATTGTTATTATGTTGAATAATATGTTGTGTTCGACTGAGAAGGTATAGAGGGGACCATGGTTGTTTGTGGGGTAAGTGGGAAGACCAAGGTTATATGCATGAAGAACCAATACTCCCTAAAGAACCAAAGCCCTACATAGAAGGAGTTAACCAAAAAAGAGAAGTTGGATTCTACCAGTGTCGTGCCAAGTGTTGTAGCGGCTGCAATACCCTCCAAATTTTTTGCTTACACTCAAATTTTAGAGCATACTTTGGTTCTCGTGACCAGTCATTCCTTAATCACTTAAATGTAAGCTGATGATTTCAATCTCCCTTCTTTTCTCTCAAGATTTGTTCATTCTTTTATCTTTATATGGCAAGTTTCATCTTTGGGCATGGGGGTTATCGCCTATCATGGAAAGGGAAATTTTGGTTTGCTTCAAGGGGCAATCTTTGTGAAATGAGTTGTTCCCATCATGTAGACATGTTGGGCACTCATTTCCAAATTTTCATGCGATATTACACAAGTGTCATCATTATCCTCACAAAGTCTATCGTTGGAACTGCACTTGTCGTAAGTTGCAACAAATGTTGTTGTACTAAGCGAAGTATGTTTTCATATGTCCTGGATGATCTATGTTGTATCACTAACTATCCAAGTGTGTGGTCACAATCAAGTTCTATCACTATTCACATCGGTTCCACTGATCCCACACCTAGCCAAATTCTGGATGAATCCTGGAAACCTAGCCTCATCCAACCTTCCTAAATTGCGCACTTCGCATCTACAACCCTCAATCTTTTCCGTTTCCTGCTAGAACTGTGCAATGTGCAAAAATCCCAGCATCCCTTGGCATCCAAAACTACGTGGAGGCTACCTCTAGTGACCCACCCTCATCTAGAGCTCCTTGACTTCCAGAACTAAGCAAATTTGTCCTCTAGGCCCCTTTGCTGCCCAGTTCCCATTGCCTCTAAAACTACGCAGATTTGTCCTCCAAGGCCTCATCCCACAACAGCCACTACCTACTTGAACTACGCATTTATGTCCCTCAGTAGGTATTGTCCAATTATTTCCCTCAGTCGGCACTGTGTAGTCTCATTCCTTAGTCCAGTCCAGTCACTGAGCCTTCTCTCCCCTAACCTTATACCAATTATGGCTCAGTCAGTGGATTATCATGCAAACATCTTAGACTATGGGTTAATCAGATGAATGTCATCTTGTCATGAGTGGATTACAAATACATGAATTGTACCAGGCTCTGGCAAGATGATTAAGAAGGAGATGAATAAGGACGACATGCTAGACGATACCTAACAAGTTGAGGAGAAAAGATAATTATCAAATAAGAAGACCAAGGAACCCAGGGTATGATAGAGTATCAGGATGGCGACTCCATCTGATCTACAACCCTTTGGAGGGTAGGTATGAAAAATAAAACACATCTCTCATGAAGGTTAAATACACCTCTTGGTGTAGGATGAATGATAGCTTATCATTGTCATATCATTATGTCTTCAATGACGTGTATGGTTGCAAACACTCTCAGTGATTCCATGTGTTTCCTCTAAGTGTTTTGCTCCCTTTCACTTGTCAGATCAACTGTCAATTTTTGGGATGTTTGACTGTTATGTCATGTTTGTGATTCTTTTCTAGTGGTTTTGAAGGTCTACCTTTGTGTATATGAGATTTCCTAACCATGTAAACATTCATTGCACTCATGCACAAAGTCTTGAACATTGTCGCACAAGTGTCGTCACGGTCATATTAAATTCTATCTCAAGTGTCGCACTTGTCGCTTCTTGTTATGAGACAATCACACAGAGGAAAAATTTTCTTGTTTCTCTGATGGTCTATGTTGTTGAAGTATGCTAAGTGTGTGATCACAAGTTCAAGTTCATCACGGGTCAATTTCCCTCCCCCTCTTAGCCATTTTCGAAAAATATTCTCGACCGGGAAACTCAGCTTCACCGGACCTTAACTATACTACACACTACACAATCTCATCCCTCAATGTTATGACCTTGATGCCTAGAACTGTGCAGTGCAGAGTCACTATCCTCTAGTTCAATTGCACTACGCAATTCCAAAGCCCAGCAGTCTCCCTTGACCTCCAAAATTATGCAACAGTTCCTCCTATTCTGACTTGAACTGCACACTTTGCACCACCTATCTTTAAGCTCTTTTCCTTGTCTATTGGAACCATGCAATGCGTAGAGACCCCAACCTCCCTTAGCCTTCAGAACTGCGCAGAGGTATCCCCTAGTGTCCTCCCTCAGCCAGAGCTCACTAACCTCAAGAACTGTGCAGATATTTCCTCCCGAGCTCTTTATTACCCAATCCTCCTTACCTTTGAAAATTGTGTAGAACTGACCCCTCATGGCCTCATCCTGCATCAGCCACTGTTGGCTTGAACTACACAATTTTCTCTCCCAGTGGCCACTGTGCAATTTTTCTCCCCAGTGAGGATTGTGCTAAAAATTTCCTCAGTCAAGCCTGATCTGTGGAGTCCCAGTGATCAAGTCGTCTCCCTGCCACTTGGAACTACGCTATGCACAGTTAGTGGGCCCTCTTTCCCAGCCTGTCACTTGTCTTGGGATAAGTTCATGGATAACAATGCATCATCTTAGACTAGGGAGTTTTTAGATTGATGTCATCTTGTCATGAGTGAATTGCAGGAACAAGTACAATGTCTAATCATGGCGAGATGATGAAGAAGGAGAAGAAAGATGAAGCATGCCTAAATAATCACTTGTAGCCGAATGGACGAATGAACCTACCAATGGCAAGCAAAAGGAACACAAGTGTGCAACCATCTTCCAAGACCAAAGATCATTGAAGACCTTGCATCATCAAGCTATGCGGAGGAGAAGAGAAATCACATCCAAGAAGACATCTATCACTCAGCATCAATAATGGCTTGACATTGCCACATCATCAAGCCAGTCCATGTCAGCAATGTCATGTCAAGTCATGTCATGAGTTGTCATATGCCACATCACCATTGTGGGCCATGTTTATTGTAAATCAAATGTATTATAAAGTGGAAGTCCAATGGACACACTTGAATATGAAGAGTCATGTAAGTTGAAAATCCATAGTAAGTTGAAAAGTCATGAGGGTAGTCAAAGAGTCACAAGGGGAAGCATCACCCTTGGTTATATATACCCCCCTCATTGTATGAGCAAAGGGATTTTTCACCTTGGCTCCTCCTGCAAAGTATTAGAGAGATCACTGAGTTCTTTGAGGAGTAAGGAGTGGCTCCAATGTCCCACTACTGGGGCTAGTGATGTACAATGTAAATAAGTCTCTTGGAACTTTTGCTTATTTATAGAAGCCTTTTTCAGGCCAGCTCATTTTCATGCATGACTTATGAATGTTTGTAGTACTATTCTGTGAATGTTTGTATTCCATGTTTTCTTTCACATGTACTAAGATAGTTGAAATAATTCGGTTATCTTATGCTCATCTTGTTGGGAATATGTTGTAATGGTTGCCAATGTTGTCTTATCCTTGTGGACTATTCTACAGGATACTAGACAGACCTTTCATTTCTTACCAGTTATAACAACCATCGCATCCATTGTTGACTTTCTGTTGGATGGTGGATGGATCTTCCCTTATTCGTTGGTTGTAATGACTGTTGCATCTATTGTGGAATATTCCACTGGATGTTACAAGCCTTTCTGGTTCATGTGTATCTCTTCTTGGGTGGTAATATTACCTCTCACTTAGAGGCTCAATTTTCTCCCCCCTTTTGCAATAAGAGAACCTAGACACAGTTGTGTTGCACACTCACCTTGTTGTTCAAAGACACCATTGCATGACTCTCTTCTGTTGATAGCTAGAGCAAAGGCAGATCTTTGAGGATTTGGCAATCGGGCCTTTATACTAGATGGGACTCCTACACCGAATGGTGTGAAGTCTAATTGGGACTTCATATCGGGAAGATCCCCTTGGTTGACGGATTTCTAGCACCGTCAACACGGCTACAAGGAACTTTTCACCAAGAAGATGCACAATGGATAAACAAAATAGGTGTTATGGAGAGAGAAGCATGAAAAACCCTCGACAATATCACACTGCCTCAGATCCTTTTGTAGCTAGTAATATCACTATGCAAGAACATTTCACATGTCCTCTAGATCATAAATGTTAGTCCACGTGATTTGCGCCATTTGTACCTTTCATCCTTCCAGTGTAATATGAAGTCACCACCCAAGTCAGTCGGGGCAATTTTTTTGCATGATGTGTTAACTATAAAGGAAAAATGGAAGTAAAGGGTGATTCATTTTTAGGAAAATTGTACAAGCTACAAGCCTCAAAGACCGTTAAGACCAGCAGAATCTGAGCGTAAGCCCCATGAATTTAGATTAAGGTTCAAGTATGCAAGAAATATATTCCCTCCAAGGTGCTAGATGTTGTTGTTTTGGACTAGCTATGCCACCTTTAAGAACTTCTTCTAGTAAAGGAAAGAACACTTGAGCCTTTTCAATAAATCCCTCTGCGGGGAATTTTGAAGCACTCAAAGGATTATATTATGTGGAAAAATTTAAGACGAAAGCATCATACACCTCTCAATAATTGCTTGAATTGTGCCAGAACTAAAGGTGAAGAGTTCGAGTGAGGCCAACCTTTGTCACTATATCTAAGGCAAAGTATGAAGAAAATGGAAGCAAAACTCCGTTGAGAAAAAGAGTGCATCTGAATACTAGCAGTTCATTCATACCTACAGTCGAGGGATAATGTTGACAAATCTTGGTCAAAAGAGTTAAATAGTTGGTCTTGGAGGAATTTATTAAGCTAATTATTGAAGAATGGGAGCAGTTAGAATTGATGTAGGACAAGTTCAAGATAGTCAAGAGAGCTCGCAAAGAAACAAAGATGCTCAAAGAACATACTGGAGCAACCTTGTGTAAGGTCCTAGTAATATCTGATTTCTTAAATCAAATAACTAAAGATCAGGTTAGTAAAGCGAAGTTCGATCACGCCTACTTGGCCATTAGAGTGGCTCATCTAGAAAGGAAGCACAAGATGATAGCACCGCTAGAGGAAAAGGTCAACGTCATGGCGGAGGAGGTCAAAGATTTTGAGAAGTGGTGAAAAGGGTTGTGTAAGAAGGGTATGTCATTGTTATTCAATGAACAAGGAAACCTCTTTCCTAAGGAATTTATTCTAGATAGTCTATGCCTCACCGAGGATAGCAAAATTGATACTAAATATTGGGAACATATTCCACAAGAGGAGATCCTTGCACATTTTTACAAGAAAAAATGTGAGTTACTAATCACGTTGAAGCGGCTCTTCAAGGTTAAAGGTGAAATCAACTAAAAACCCATCATATTTATGGAAATGGCCATAACTGAAGCTTGGTTGGGGGACATTCCAACCGAGGAAGAATGGGATGACATGTATGAGTTATATTGACTAGCTATATACATGGAGGCCACAGTGATGTCAAAGGAAGATTTTATGTCAGTGGATAAGAAAGACAATATTTTTGGTCATCTTAGGCCATTTAAGCCAATCGGCTTCAAGCCTAGTCAGAACCAAGGGTAGGAGAGAACGCTATGCCCCGCAAGGAGATAAAAGGTTGGACTCAAATAAAATCTAGAGGGGCCCAATCTAGAACTAGCACAATCCCAAAGGAAACTTCTAGAAGAAGTTAGTTATGATACAGTTGGTAGTTTTGTAACAAAATTGAGTGGTTTTCATATACCACTAGTAGTTTAGGGTAGCGCCAAGCTCTTGGGGTGCCTATATATAAGCCTCATTTTTAAATGTAAACAGGGGGGGGAATCTTGGTTTTTTGGGAAACACTGCTAAAATTTTTGGTGGATTGTGGGGAAGTTTTGAAGCAATTTTGAGGAAGAATTTGGAAGTAACTCTTAGGCTTTGTTTTTTCTCATCACGTATGTGTTCATCTCACCTTCATTTTGAAGTTTACTACTAATATGAAGCAAGTTTGTGCAATTTTCATAGCACTTTGAGTTGTAAACTTGATTTTTTGTTTCAATTGTGTAGAATTGTTTTAAGATCTCAGCTAAAATGAATTGTGGCATTATAATGATGGTTTGTTTTAGCTTTTCTAGATCTATAAAGCTAGCTTGAAGAGTGCCTTGGCTTTCTTGATACTTCTTGCAAGGGTTTTAAAGGAACAAGTAAATTTTAGAACTATATTTTTTCTCATGGTTGAATTCTTAATTACTCAGCCATCCACTAGGGTTTATTTGGATTAAAAGAATTCTTAATTTCTCCTTTAAGTAGCGTAAAACTCGATTCTCCATTTTCATCCAACTTTTATTTTTGAAAATTTTCATGTCAAACCCAAGGATTATGAATGCTCCTACTCAAAATCAGTGAAAATGCGACTCGGTAAAAGACTTAATGTAAATGGTGTTCCCCCCCAACCTTGATCCTAAACTACTCTCAAAATTAGTGTTGGCATTATGTTTCTGGTATGGTTATATGTTACAGATGTTGTACTTGATGGCAACACCCATGGCATGGCTCTCAATATGATGAGAATTAAGAAGTACGCAGGAGAAAAGTTCACGGAATTTTATGCAG
>APFE030292933.1:0-60192 GCA_000404065.3 Pinus taeda | reverse complement strand
TAGATAATAGAAGTTAAGGGTTAATATGGAGGGAGAGGGTAAATGAGGAGTGATATCACTAAGTTGATTTGGAAACAATTTAGCTTAGGGAGTAGATCAAAATGAAAAGAATTTTGCACAAGAAATGTGGCTCTTAAAGGATAGAAGAACCAACATAAAACCTTGAATTTATTTCATAAACACAAATGGTGAAGGGATGTTTAGAAATGAGTGTAAAACAAGGAAAAAGGGAAGTTAGACATGCTCCATTGTGTTGCTTTCCTTGTATTTACCAGCAAGATTCAGCTTGAAGGGAATACCACTTCTGCAACCCCATCTACCTACCTATCTACTTACCTAGCATTTTTTGTTTCTTCTTGGAGGGTGCACTTGGACTTGCAGACCCTTATGTGCCTTTTTTTTTCCATTGGCTTTTCTTTTTATTGCCTATCTAGCACTACCCTTATTGCTTCCAAGGCCCCAGATTAAGTAGTTGGGAACCTTAGTTTCTCTACCTAACTATTGTTCTACCAAGATTAAACAGTTTGGACAGACTTCTTTCTCTATTCTACAACAGAAAATTGAAACATGGCATGATCCAGATTAGACTGTTGGGCCATCCATCAAAATTTAGTAAACATGAAGGCATGTACACACCTTGCCTTGTCTTGGAAATATGGGATCTTTGTATCAGCAAAGCAAAGCATATTTGGAATTTGAATTTGCCAATCATGAAATATGAAACCTATTGGTATAGGTATACAACAATCTGAATGTTGTCACTAAGCAACCCTTACCCTTTAATCCTTTCCATCTTCTTCTAACGAGCCTCCCTTCCCAGAGAGGCTAGTAATGGAAAGCAATGAGCCTATTTCTGAGACTAGCTTGGCATCAGAGCTTCAGAATCTTTTCATTAAGATACCTCTGCTCCAAGCCATCAAAGAGATCCCTATTTGTACCAAGATTATTAAGGAACTCTATCTCAAGAAACCCAAGAGGAAGAGATTAGAACCCCAAACCATTCAATTTGTTGGTAGGGTAGCAGAGTTGATGACGAGATGTGTGTCTATGGAAAAATATACTGATCCCAGAAACCCTGTTGTCTCAGTTCAAATTGGTAATGTCCTTGTCTCTAATGTTCTTATAGACCTGGGGGCATCCATTAATGACATGACTAAACAAACCATGTATCAACTTATGTTATCTCATCTTCGCCCTACTCCCACTGTGCTTGAATTAGCGGATAGATATAAAATTAAGCTAGAAGGAGTATTGGATGATGTGATCATCACATTAGAATCTTGGGAATATCCAGTTGATTTCATTGTGCTTTAGCCAAAGAACCCATTAGGAGGACATCCCTTGATCTTGGCCGACCATGGCTTGCTACAACCAATACATATATTGGATGTCGCTCTGGTGATATGTATATTTCGCATGGAGATTCTAGGAAGAAAGTTACCTAATACCCCCCTACCAGATCCATTCAATACCTTCGAGATACTTTATGGTTGGATCAGAGTAGTGATGAGGAGACTAAGCCCATTTCCCTTATCCATCAGCATACTAGGTCTTCACAAGAAGATGAGATTCAAGATTTCCTGAATAATCTATACATTATGCCTAATTTTGAGCTATTGAGCTAGATTTTCACCCTAGATTTTCAAGATAACCATGATTCTCATTCTTCTGTACCACTACATTTGACCAACCCCTTGAGTATTCCTGAACCTGATACTACTCTTGTTGAGATTAGCCCCGGTAAATACTTGTATATTAGTTTAGATTTGGACTCATCTCAGCGAGAGAAGCTTGTGAATTTGTTGCAAAACCATCTTAGTGCCTTGCATGGGGCTACGAAGATATGAAGGGTATTCCTCCTGAAACTTGTACACATAATATCTATATTCAAGAAGGAGCCTGACCTATTTGACAACCCCAAAGGAAAATGAATCCATCTCTAAGAGATATTGTGAAGGAAGAAGTACAGAAACTCTTGGATGTTGGTTTTATCTATCCTATTTCCAACAGTCAGTGGGTCTCTCCATTAGTGCTAGTACCTAAGAAATATGGAAGATGGTGTATTTGTATTGCTTATCGAGAATTAAACAAAGTCACTCTCAAAGATTACTTCCCTCTCCCTTTCATTGACCAAGTGCTTGATACCCTTGCAAGAAAGAAATATTTTTCCTTTTTGGATGGCTTCAGTGGTTATAACCAGATATAGATTGCATCCGAAGATCAGGATAAAACTACTTTTACATGTCCATGGAGTACATTTTCTTATAGAGTGCTCCCCTTTGGTTTATGTAATGCCCCGACTACCTTTAAAAGGGCAGTCCTAGCCATTTTTGCTGATCTAGAATTTGTAGAAATTTATATGGATGACTTTTCTGTGTTTGGTGATTCTTTTCAGGAAGCTCTCGAAAATCTGGAAAAAGAACTTCTTTGTTGTTAGGAAGCCCATCTCGCCTTGAATGACAAGAAATGTAGATTAATGTGCAAAGCGGGAATGGTAGTTGGCCATTTTATTTCTAGTAAAGGTATCCAGGTTGATCAAGGAAAGATCGAAATCATTTTACATCTTCCTGCACCTAAAACTCAAAGGGAAGTAAGAGGTCTTTTAGGACATGCTGGTTACTATAGGAGATTCATTGAAAAATTTTCTAAGATAGCTTCCCCTCTTTTTCGACTTCTAGCTAAGGATAGTGAATTTTCTTCGACCACAGCTTGACAACAGTCTTTTGAAACATTAAAGGAAAAGTTAGTACATGCACCAGTTTTGAGAGGTCCTAACTGGTCTCTACATTTTCACATTTCCTCTTATGCTTCAAATTTTTCTATTGGTGCAGCTTTAGGACAAGAGGAAAATAAAAAATCCTATGCTATTTATTATATTAGTAAGAATTTGTCTTCCGTTGAATTAAATTATATAGTTACAAAGAAAGAGTTTTTAGCTGTAATTTTTGCAATTAATAAGTTCATATACTATATTACAGGATATGAAGTATTTGTACATATTGATCATTCCATGATCAAATATTTGATGAACAAGCCATTAACTAGTGGTAGAGTGACTAGGTGGTTACTATTGTTGAAAGAATTTAATATTACTATTGTTGATAGACCAGGAAAATCTAATGTTGTAGTCGATTTTCTTTCTAGATTAGATAATTATGGTGAAGCAACTCCTATTAATGATGATTTTCCAAATGAACATCTTTTTGTTATGTCAACAGATTCCCCATGGTTTTCTGACATTGCTAATTACTTGGTTACTAGGAAAACACCACCCCACTTGTTCGCTCGTGAAAAGAGGAGTATTGTTCAGAAAAGTGCTGCATATTCCTGGATTCAAGGAGATCTCTTTTACACTGGTCCAAATCTAATTATCCATATGTGTGTAAGAGAGGAGGAAGTGTTTGACATATTGAAATCTTTTCATGATGAAACTTGTGGAGGCCACTTTGCTGATAAGCGGACTGCATATAAAGTATTGTGTGTTGATTACTTTTCGCCTTCCTTGTTTAAGGATGCCAAACAGTATGTCAAGTGTTGTGATAGTTTTCAGTGAATGGGCCAGCCTAATCCCATCAATTTCTACTGTAACTCCTTGCAGCCTTTCCATGGGCAGCACCTTCCACTGATTTGCGATCTGTAGTTGGATAGGGGACCATTGTAGTGTAGGCTTACACATGTGCTCCCAAGTCTATTTAGGCAGTACGTTGGCATCTGATCCTAGATCCAGAATGACCTGATCCATTTCATACTTGTTGATCTGCGTTGTTAGTCACATTTCCCTCCCAGTCTGCGATGCATGTCTTCCCAACTTTCGAACTACGCAAGGCTCATTCCATCTTGTGCATCTATTTATTAGTTCCTACAAGCCTTTAACTGCCTTGTTATCCTAAAGCAATGTTATACATGTCTCTAAAAATGTAGTTATCAACGAGGGACCCCTGTCTGCCTCAAGCTGATCCCTACTACCTGGGGTAGAGACCTCCACGAATCTTTCCCTAGCTTCCAGGTTTATCTCCTTACCAACCCCTCCGTCTTCCTTCTTAAGTCCCTTCTATCCACTTTTATGGTCGTTCCACTTCTTAGTACCATGTTTATTTGGGGATCTCCCTCACAAGGTTCGGACCTCATCATTTGCATATTCTGGGTCATTGTTGATTGCACAACCCTTTTTTCACAAATCTGTGCTATTAGCGTAGGGAAATCTATCAGCTCATGATCAAATTTCTCATAATAACTGCATGAAATTCTAGTCAGGCTGGTACAATCCCATGCATAATGTCCTGGACCTTCGCAGTTGTAACAGACTAGCTGCCCATGACCCCATCCTAGCCCCATTCCACCCCTTCCTCATCCACAGACCTAGAACCCACCATGTGTGATCACCACGACTAGATCCTAACCTCACATCTTATTCTGCATTCTATAAGCAGGTGACTAGTCCATTAACAATTGGTAGCTACAACAGTCTTTTTCCTCGTGGCCCACCGATCTACAAAAGTTGCAAAAGAGATATTGGGGGTCTGGTTGTATTTTGGTAGCAGATGACAATTATTCGTGTTGTTCTTTCCTCCCACCTGACAGATTATGCACTAGAGCGGGGTTGTTGTGCTCGGCCCTACCTCTGGTTGCAATGGTGTTGGCCCCCCGATTGCCACATAATTCACTGGGACTGGGTAGTGATCTTTATCATGTCCCTGGCTCTTACACCATACTTTCTCCCAAACTTTTGGTCGCGATGCCTATTCTTGTCTTAACTTCATTTCTAAACACAAATTTTGGATCTGCACTTGGATTTGCTGAACTGCCAACCCTGGGTCTTGTAACGGAGTGTCGTGCAACCTCATCTTTGTCTCTAATGCTTCAACCTAGTTTGAGATCTTCTATTGTGATAGAGCCATCCTCAAATGCGATGATAATGATGCCATAAACCAAGCACAATGTTGCGCATCTGTTAATGTCATGTTAGCCTCATGAATAGTACTTTTAAGTTTTTACTCCAAATCCCATGGGGTTTCACCAGGCATCATCGCTATCTCTTTGAACCTATAATTGACTCTCTTTCTAACTTTGGCTAGCTAAATTCCTTTTTCAATTTGGTCTGGATTTTTGTTGTCCTCGCCATTGGATGTTCACTTCAGTACTTTATGTACCACGTCAATACTCAATCCTGCAGCGTGCTGACTAAGGTGTCCTTTTTGATATTAACATCTGTAATTCGCTGCGCACTCCATACTGATGTTACCATGAACTATAATTGTTTTGGGTCTTCACCTCTTGCTCCTTTGAATACCAGTAACTAGATTGCGCTCATCATTGTTACCATTGAACTACTATTGTTCTTGGTCCCTTTGATCCTTCAATTCCCTTCTCTCTAGAGTCCCCGCATTTCACACTGGACACCCCTTAGGCAGATCCTAGTGTCGGCAATGGAACCATTTGTTGGCTTATATGGGCGTAACCCAGGTTCGAAAGAATTATTTAACCAAGTAAATCCCGCAGCTACCAGCCCTTTCGGCAATATCCTGTGAAGCGCAGACTGAGGTCTCACTCGAGTTAGCAAGGGAGGGTGTTGGAACTAGGTTTCCACACCCTTGGGATGTCTAGATGTGGTTTGGAGGTTTTGCGCTCTGTTCTGCAACTTTGCGTTGTGTTGTATTCACGTAGATCCCGAATACCTCTTACTGTCTATTAGCGCGCAATCTCCAGATCTAATCTATTGGATGAAGTATTGTAGCTCATAACTACTTAGAAGGTTCTTTAAGCAAACATTTAATAGATTTACCCAGTTCACACACTTAGATAAAACACAGATTCACATGTATTCAAGATGTAAGCATATGCACATAGATCAAACAGTGAAATTAGCCATAAAAAGCTAGATCCGCGATACTTCAGATTTAACACAAAATCACCAAAGCAACTTATCTTTATTTACTTTCTTCACCAGTACATCGAGAGCTGCCCTGCGCACTCAGCTACAGGGGTCCACGCACACAACTACGGACTCTTCTAGGCCTCTGCGCACACAGCTGCAGAGCCTATATCCACTACCCAACCCCTGACTTGGACTTACAAATGATTTTAGATTGTTCTCCTCACAAACCCAGTACAGATCCAAGATCATACCCAAAAAAATGAACTTCCTTTCCCTCATAGAGCTGTGCTCTATTTATACCTTACTATTGTCCACAGACCGACTTACTTCCTATTACTTTATATTATTTCTTGGGTGTACAACCCTTTGACTCGATGTTTTACATTTAGCGCTCTGCATAATTCAGAGGTTTACAATATTTTTATCCTACTTTCTAGGCTATTAGACCCAAAACTGTTACGCGGGACCTCCGCTACCCAACAGTCCCCCAACATAATCAATCGTGACTCATCCTGAGTCACTTGTTGGTGTGGCGAGACGCACTACCATGGCTCCATGGTTCACCTACCTTTGAGTGATGCTCGTCATCCTACTACCTCTTTGTTGTCTCCTACAATGCTTCGTCTGGCTTCTGCTTCGTTTTTTCTATCCATTCTTGTGACCAATAATGCTCATTTTTCTCTACTTTGTTAACTCAAAAAACCCCTTCCTAGGATTTTAGCTCTAGTGGGGAAGCTACATATGGGACCTTCTTGTACCACCGCATTCATTTCCAGCCTTCGTGTTTGTTCTTCGCACTGTCTGTGGCAGTTTGTCTTGCAATTTTTCAAGACCTATGTTGTTGTCCGCAAGATTCCAATCCTCAAGGTCCATCAGAGACGACTTATTAACTTCGTTTCTACCCATGGTCTCCTTCTTTCCATCCTTTCTCCATATTGTTGTATTTCGCCAACCTACCCCCGAGTGGGGAGACGACGTTCGAACCAATTCTACTTCATGTCTCCTCTTTTCTGATACCTCCCCTAATGTTGATGCTACAGTTTGTGGGATGCCTGCAGCTATCAACAACCTGCTCCTTAGAGAGTCTTGCTGCTTCAGTGGCCATATCACCACCCTTGGGCTTATTCCTTGTGCAGAGATAATGAACAGCTCCATATAGATACTTAGCATATGTTTTCCAGAAGTGTAGATCGCCCGGTGGATGCCCCTCAGTGATTTATAGGCGATTCGAATTTCAATTTCACTGACTCCCGCCTATTCCGTGGAAGGCCTGTGGTAATTCATGCCATATCTGGCTCGTACTCCTCTTCTTAATTTCCCACTGCCCACTCCTTTTCGCCATAATGTAGACATCTTGTCATGAATAGTGACACAAATGGTCACCTTTTCTCAGAGCAACATAGCAGCATACTTCTGACCACGTGACTGTGATCTTGATGATGAGCCAAATCAATGCGTATCCTAGCACTCTCTCCTCTTTCTCCCATACTGCTTTACCATCCCGCACTCTCTTTCAACTAGCCAGAGTGGTGAGACTATCCCTCAAATAGTTAGTCAGATAGCCAACCCACTCATATAGAGCTTCAAGTGACTGCCATTCACCCGGCCTAGGAAGGGGTCTCCATTGAGTTTGACAAGTTGAACTATGCCCCCATCGGTGACTTCTTTGATGACATAGGGTCCCAACCAATGCATTTGAAGTTTGCCAGGGAATTTCTCAAATTTACTGTCGTATAGAAATATGAGATCATTCTCTTTGAAAGTGCGCACCTTGATACAACGATCATGCCATGCTTTTTCACGTTGTTTCTGTACTTGCTGATGGAATCTAGTCAAAAACCATTCCTCTTCCAGTTCTTCGAGTTGCATGAGCCTTTCCTCCAAGACCCTAAGGTCTACCATATCGGTGATTGCCACTATCTGCAGACTAAGCACAATATATTCCATAGGCATAACGGCCTCCTAGCCATAGACTAACCGAAAAGGTGTCTGGCCCATCAACTTCTTGCATGTGGTGTGATATGCCCATAGCACAACAAGGATGCAGAGTCCCAATCATTTCGTCACACATTACAGACCTTGGTCAACGCAGTCTCCAAGATTTTGTTGAGTGCTTCAATAGTCCCATTCACTTGCGAGTGGTATATCTAGAATTCTTTAGTGAGCGTGATGATTGTTTCATTTAGAAAATGTGTTCCCCAATCGCTCATTAGAATTTTGTGACATCCAAATCTTGTCAGTACATTCTTGAACAAAAACTTTGCAGCTGTTGTAACCATGCAATCCTTAGCCAGCTATGCCTTAGCCCATCAGATTAGAAAACCTGTCACGGTGATGATATAGTGCACACCCATTTTCCCTCATGGCTCGATAGGTCCTACGAAGTCGATTGCCACTTCTCGAAGGGCTATAGCATCATCTATGGCTAGAGCAAAATTTCATTTTTCTGAAATGGTTTCCCCATCCATTGACATATGTTGCATGCTTGGTAGTGTGCTTTTGAATCCTGATGTAGAGTAGGCCACCATAATCCTGCGTGAAGGATCTTTTGAGCTATGGCACGACCCACATAATGTCCGTCAGCAACCCCCCCATGTGCTTTGGCCAGGATCTATCCTCGTTCAAACTCTGGGACATATCAACGTAATATCTCATTGTTGCCCATTTTGTAGAGTTGGCTTGCAATGACAGTGAAGTCTGCCACGCGTATCACCAATTCCTTCTTCTACTGAACAGAGTATCCCTATGGCATGGTTCCTGTAGTTAATAAATGGATTATATCTTCAAAGTGACCATCCGCGACGCGCACCACATATAGCTGAGCATCCAAAAGTCCTTCCTCTAAATTTGTGGGTTCTTCGCCGATCTCAATTTGGGACAAGTGATCTGGGCCTACATTTAGACATCCCAGTTTGACGATGACCTCAAAGTCATACTCCTGGAACAACAGCAACCATCTATAGATATGCCCCCCCAACATAGGCTTATTTACTAGTTATTTTAATGTTGAGTGATCGGTATACATCTTAATGTGACCTCCAAGCAGATAGTTGTGGAATTTTTGAAGCGCGTATACCATCACTAATCCCTCATGCTCATTAGTGGAAGAATTCTTCTCAGCTTTTGACAACCGGCGACTTGTGAACGCGATCAGGTGGTCAATTCCTTCCTCTCCTGGTTGAGTAAGTACCACCCCCAATGTGATACATGAGGTGTTGACATGCACATGAAATTCGACGTCCCATTTCGGAAAAACCAATATAGGGGCTGATGCCATCTTTTCCTTAAGTATCTCCAGACTTTTGTTGCATTCCTCATTCCAGCAATAAGTAGCATCCCTTTTCAACAACTATTCCATCAGGGCCATGATTTGAGCGTAGCTTTTGATGAAATTCCGATAGTAACCAATGTGTTCCAGTGTGGTGCATAATTGTTTGACACTTCGCAGCGCTTGCAGATTGAGTATGACGGCGATCTTTGCTGGATCCACCATCAGGCCTTGCTTACAGACCACATGGCCCAGCAAGTTCCCGAATGAGACAAGGAAAGTACACTTTTTTAAGTTTAATGCAATCTGGTGTCGGCGGCAAGTATCCAACATCAATTGTAAGCTCGCTACGTGTTTCTTAACTAGTCCAAACATGGTCCAGTCATCAAGATAGACCTCTAAGAATTTGTAGATAAATTCTTTGAATGCGCTACTACTATTCATGAAAACATCGTCGATGTATTCTTCAGTCCAAGGGCATCACTGTGTACTGAAAGCAACCCCATTTAGTGGCAAACATTGTTTTACTCCTGTCCTCTGGCGCGATATTGATTTGGTGGTATCCTGAGAACCTGTACGTGAAGGAGTAGGCTTCCTACCCCCCCACATTTTCCAGTACCTCATCTGTAAACGGTGTTGGAAATGGATCATTAATGTAGGCATCATTGAGTTTCCTGAGATCCATTTATATGCGAATCTCACCTTTTGTTTCTTCTCTTGCACAACCAACGGACTTACCTAGTCAGACTCCTTGACTGGTTCAATGATTCCTACTACCAACATCTTGTCCAATTCTTCGCGAACCTTTGCTTTATATTTTGGATTCAATTGGTAGGGTCACTACTTCACTGGTTTCACATTTGGATTTAACATTATCTTCATCATTCCCAAGTCTCCTAGGATCCCTTTTAGCTCTATAATCTTTGTTGGGAACAAATCTTGATATTCTCGAAGCAATTCGACGACCTTCTCCATTGTGGCACTGTCCCAATAGTCCCACACCGTGGCATACTTCGGCTCTTCTTTGGTTCTGATATTGACTTGTTTCATTTTTAATGGCGCTGTGATATCTGGATCCTCGATTTCAGGTCCGCGCACCTCACAGCTCCCCTCTGATTCCGAAATATTGACATTTCGCAGATCATCCTCATCATTATATACCTGGATATTATAGCATTCGAGGGCCTGATTCAGTTGTTGCGACTAGTCGGGCTGCACAGTTTCCTCTGGATCCAGTGGTGCCATGAAAATGGCGGCCTTTACCAGCTATAATGCTTCGTCCATAGGATCCATCCATTGATCTTCAAAGAGGAATGTCAACAAAAACCCTACACGCATGATATCCCACTCACCTGTGTCATGTTGGAGATCCACTTTAGTATACCAATTTGTGAGAATGATGCCCAGGGTGTGATAAAATAAGTGCACCCATTCTCGCTGAGGTTCCTTTCCATAGGATCGGATCCATCTAGTAAACTGCATGCGCGAGTCATCACATTCATCGTATTTCTCTATTATGCATAGTTTTGGCTTCCCAAATCTAATCTTCATCGTGCTCCCGCAACCACGCCAATCATCGAAAGTCCCTTCATGTGTGCCCCACCATCATGCAGGCGTCGCGCACAACGTCCATCTCAACGCATCAAACCATTGGTGCTCTGGTATTGTGATTTTGAATTTGGTTAGGAATTCATATATCATCATCAGCCTATCATATGTCAGCAATTCGCGATCCTTGGCCCTTACACAGTACAAATATTTAGTCATCAAATTGCAGTGTAGCGTAGTTACTCCGTTCAACCTATTATGCCACCACTAATCTTCTTCGTCTAAATTGGTGGTGCAAGATTCTACTTAGCCTCATGATATTATTCTATCGTTCTTTGCCATGCCCCCTTCTCACCTTTGTGCAGTTATTATGTAGATACCATCTAATTCGTTTTCGCTCTCTTTGTTGCACACAGGTTCAATATAGCACGGTACTTCAGCTGGATCTAGCGAAATGACTATGTAGAGCAACTTTGTTTCAAATACCATTGTCCGCTTCTTTAAATTAATAATCCCGTTCATATCGGTGGCCCAATCGATTCCTAATAACGCAGGATAGGTCGTACTTTCATCCATGAGCTCAATAAATTCAAAATATGTTCGAGTACTTGCACCATCAAGGTCTATCGTAACTCCTTGTAGCCTTCCCATGGGCAACACCTTCTGCTGATTTTCCATCCACAGTTGGATAGGGAACCATTGTAGTGTAGGCTTACCCATGCACTCCCAAGTCTGTTTAGGTAGTACGTTGGCATCTGAGTCTAGATCTAGAATGACTTGATCCATTTCATACTTGTCGATCTGCGCTATTACTCGCATTTCCCTCCGAGTCCGTGACACATGTCTTCCCAACTTTCAAACTACGCGAGGCTCAATCCATCTTACACATCTATTTATCAGTTCCTGCAAGAATTTAACTACCCTGTTATCCCGAAGCAATGTTATACATGTATCTAAAATGGTATTTATCACCAAGGGATCCCTGTCCATATCCGGCGGATCCCTACTACTTGGGGTAGAGACCTCTGTGAAGCTTTCCCTAGTTTCCGGGTTCGTCTCCTTACCAACCCCTGCATCTTCCTTACTTAAGTCCCTTCTATCCAATCCTATGGTTGTTCCACTTCTTAGTACCATGTTTACCTAGGGATCTCCCTCGCGGGGTTTGGACCTCATCATCTGCACGTTCTAGATCATTGTTGGTTGCGCAACCCTTTTTCATGAATCTATGTTATTAGCGTAGGGAAATCTATTAGCTCATGATCGAATTGCTCACAATAACTGCATGAAATTCTAGTTGGATTCGTACAATCCCACGTGTAATGTCATGGACCTCCACAGTTATAACAGATTAGCTTCCCATGACCCCTTCTAGACCCCATTCCACCCCTTCCTCATCTACAACCCTGGAACCCACTATGTGTGATTGTCGCGGCTAGATCCTAATCTCGTATCTTAGTCTGCATTCTATAAGTAGGTGACTAGTTCATTAACAATTGGTAGCTACGACAATCTTTATCCTCGTGGCCCACCGATCTGTAAAAGTTGCAAAATCGCTGTTGGGGGGTCTGGTATTTTGGCAGTAGATGAAAATTATCCATGTTGTGCTTTGCTCCCACCTAACAGATTGTGCACCAGAGTGGGGTTGTTTTGCTCACCCCTACCTCTAGTCGCAATGGTGTTGGTCCCCCCATTGCCACATAATTCATTGAGACTGGGTAGTTATCTTTATCGTGCCCCTGGCTCCTACACCATACTTCCTCCTGGACTTCTAGTCACGATGCCTATTCTTGTTTTAACTTATTCATTTCTAAACAAAAATTTTGGATCTGCGCTTGGATTTTCTAAACTCCCAACCCCGGGTCTTGTAATGGAGTGTCATGCAACCTCATCACTGTCTCTAATGCTTCAGCCTGGGTTGAGAACTTCTGTTGTGACAAAGCCATCCTCAGATGTGGTGTTAATGATGCCATAAACCAAGCACAATTTTGCGCATCTATCAATGTCATGTTAGCCTCGTGAATAGTGCTTTTCAGTCTTTGGTCCAAATCCCATGAGGTTTCACCAGGCATCATCGCAATCTCTTTGAACCCTATAATCGACTCTATTTTTTACTTTGGCTAGCTAAATTCCTTCTTCAATTTGGTCTAGATTTTTTCTATCCCCACCGTTGGATGATCGCTTGAGTACTTTATGTACCACATCAATGCTCGATCCTGTAGTGTGCTAACTAAGATGGCCTTTTTGATATTATCATCCGCAATTTGCTATGCGTTCCATACCGATGTTACCACGAACCAAAATTGTTCTAGGTCTTTGCCTCCTACTCCTTTGAATACTGATAACTAGATCACGCTCGTCATTGTTACCCTTGAACTACTACTATTCTTGGTCCCTTCGTTCCTTCAATTTCCTTCTCTCTAGATTCCCTGCGTTGCACACCAGATACCCCTTAGGAAAATCTCGATCCCAACAATGCAACCATTTGTTGGCTTATATGGGCTTGACCCAGGTTTGGAAGAATTATTTAGCCAAGAAAATCCCACAGTTACCGTCTCTTTTAGCAATAGTCCACGAAGTGTGGAGTAAGGTCTCACTCGAGGTAGCAGGGGAGGGTGTTGGAACCAAGTTTCTGCACCCTTGGGATGTCTATATGTGGTTTGGAGGTTTTGCACCCCGTTCTGCAAATTCATGTTCCTTTGTATTCATGTAGATCCAAAATAACTCTTACGGTCTATTAGCATGCAGTCTCCAGATCTAATCTATTGGATGAAATATTGTAGCTCAGATCTACTTAGAAGGGTCTTTAAGCAAACATTTAACAGATTTACCTTGTTCGTGCACTTAGATTAAACATAGATTCACATGTATTCAAGATGTAAGCATATGCGCATACATCAAATAGTGATATTAATCATAAAAAGCTAGATCTGTGATACTTTAGTTTTAACACAATTACCAAAGCAACTTATCTTTATTTACTTTCTTCACCATTACATCCAGATCCGCCTTGCGCACTTAGCTGCAGGGGTTCGCGTACACAGTTGCAGACTCTTTTAGACCTCTGCGCACACAGTTGAAATGCCTTTATCCACTACCCAACCCCCAACTTGGACTTACAGATGCTTTCAGATTGTTCTCCTCACAAACTGAGTACAGATTCAAGATCATACCCAAAAAATTGAACTACCTTTCCCTCATAGAGCCACGCTCTATTTATACCTTCCTATGGTTCGTGGACCGACTTACTTCCTATTACTTTATATTATTTCTTGGGCGGACAACCCTTTGACTCGACCTTTTACATTTTGTTCTCTACATATTTCGGAGGTTTACAATATTTTTACCCTACTTTCTAGGCTATCAGACCCAAAACTGTTACACGGGACCTCCGCTACCCAACATAAAGAGTTGTGTGAGGACAAATAACAGTTTATGGGTGGAAGGATGTTAGTCCCCTATTTTTCTCTGTTTTTTCCATTTTCCCCTTCCTAAATCATAACCATTTACCGCTATTTCGCCTCTCTTATACACCCTCATCTTGCATTAGTCCAAGAACGATGACATATTTCGTATGAACTTTATATTTCATATTTTTAACTCAACTTAGCATTAATTAATTATTTATTACATGATTTCTTGCTTATAATCACTCTTGTAACTTATTGATATCTCTAATGTTTATTTGGTAGTCAAGTTCTTACCATGACCCCTAATCCTAGTGCAGGATCAAATCTTGCATCAGTGCTAGCATAGCAAATCCTTGCAACAGATCCGAACCTCCTTGATCACTGCCTCATTTTGAGCAACTTCAGCCATGACAGCAAGATATATCTGAAGGCAGTCAAGCTCTAGCCATGATAGCAAGGTCAATCCAAAGGTAGCCAAGATCAAATTTATGAAGAACGAATAGCTAGAGAATGGTTATGGCCAATTTTGTTGAATTGTCTCATTTTGAAGGTTGAGAAGCTAAATTATGCATATCAGTTATGTAATTGGTTAAACAATATTTTTTTCCTTTGACCAAAGATCTATATAATGAAGAATGTAAATAGGATGAGATAGTTTTCTTGATAGAAGTTTGTATAGAACAGAGATACAGCCAGAAAAGCGGTAACAGGATTGTATTTTGTTATCGCCCAAATCTAGGTTGGAGTATGTATTCACGCATGTATTTGCCTCAGTGAATTAATAATAAGGGAGCTCCACCTCATGTTTTATAGATCATATTTATATGTTTGAAAGTTGATGAATTGATAAAGTGCTGAGAAACGTTTCTATTTGAAAGGGAAATGCACTAGTTGACTAGGGCCCAGCCAACCCAGCACATTTACCTTATTTCCTGTTTCTTGTAATTTATGTTTATATTGTCAAGTGTGATTTAATTTCAAGCACATGTATTACTATTTGAGTGAAAGCGGATCTGCTGTGTGAAGTAGTTAAATTTCCTTTTCCTGCATCTGATTTCGGATTGGTTTTCCTTCCTAGTCCAAGTAGGAGAAATAAACCTGCACCAGTGCATGTTGGTGTGCTATTCCTTTTCCTACACCTGATTTCGGATTGGTTTTCCCACCTGGTACAAGCAAGAGAAATAAACCTGCACTAGTGCATGTTGGTGTGCTATTCCTTTTCCTACACTTGATTTAGGATTGGTTTTCCCACCTGGTCCAAGTAGGAGAAATAAACCTACACCAGTGCACGTTGGTGTTTTATTCCTTTTCTGCAGTTCTTTTTGGTTGGTTTTCCCCACCTAGTCCAAGTAGGAGAAATGAACCTGTACCAGTGCACGTTGGCGTGATGCAGCGAGCCTTTCTAGTTTACTTCCCACAATTTTCTTGCTTTCATTATGACAGGATAAATTGTATGGATTGTTTCTTTATTTCTACACTGTCAAAATTAAAAACATTCATTTTTATGTGTGCAATTTGATTTCACAGTATAGTAACACTTGCAGAGACTAAGCACTTATTTTAAGAACTAAATGCTAAATGCAAGAAGCTCTGATCTCATGCAAGAACTAGTTTCTTGCTATGAGATCTGAGTGCTCTGAACCTAAAAAAGTTCAAGCTCTTGCAAGAATTAAAATTCTTTTAGTAAAGACACCATTTAGACCCTCTGCATAAATCTTTGTTCCTACACTAGTGCAAGCAGACTGCGATAGTGCAGGAGAAATTAGTGCAATAAGGAAATATCTACACAAGCAAGTTTTAAGGGCCCATCTGATGAGACTGCTAAGTGTCTCTGCTAAAGAAAAACACACACTCAGTACTTAATCAATAGTTAGCTAGATTGATTGCCCCTTTATTTCTAAATCCCCTTTGCAAATGCATTCTTCCTTATTCCAGTCTTAGGTTATTTGATGGTTCAAGTTGCCTTTTTCTATTTTTAGTTTGATTCTATAATATTTCCTTTAAAGAAAGTAGGGATTGACATTAGAAATACTCATACAATCTCTAGCATTGCCTGTGCTTCGTCTCTAAGTTTACGAATCCCCCGGGTTGACAATTTAAGTGTTGAGGAGTTTGCTTAAGTGTAATTCCTATGCCCAACATCTTTCAAAGAAGCATGTAAGACCTCTGACATTGGTTTGCTCATTTATATTTCCCCTTCTCCGTTTCTACTAGTTGGATGAGCTTGATCACACAAAGTAGAAGGTTGAGTACAGGCAAGGGGTTTCCCAGTGTTGACACAAGTTCATGGTTAGACCCAAGCTTCCCCTATAGATGCCTCATATTTCCCATCAAGACTTCATCAACCGAAGGTTACAACCAAGCACAAAGAAGATGAATGCGGGACTAGCCAAGTGCTGTAGTGTCACAAGACTCTTTAGATCTTAGCCACATACTCATTCAAAAGCTAGAACACAATAAAGGGCAACACTTATTTACAAAAACAAAAAATGGAAGGATACTAAACAAACAAAACAAAGCGAAACAAAAATAGTAATCAAAGTTAAAAAGAAAAAAAATAAGCAATAAATAGACTATATACATAACGCGGGTACAGCCCCAACTTATTGAAAATAATGTTTGAGATCTTGGTTGGTGATAGGAAGATTATCAATCCTCCCATCTAGTGATTGTAGATGGTACGTGTGAGGGCCAATATTTTCATGGACTGTGTACAGACCAATCCATAGGGACTAGAACTTCGTATGCTTCCCTTTGTCTTCATGGGGTTTATCCCATTTCAAGACTAATTCATCAACACTGAAGCTAGTGTTCACTGCAGACTTCTTTTCAAACCATCTCTTGATACAGTTCTGGTGGAGTGTAAACTTTTCTTTTGCTTTCATCCTTTCTTCCTGTAGCTTTTGAAGTGTATCCATCCTACATTGAACTAGCAGACAAGGGTTGCCTTTGATTATTGAGACAACTAAAGCGCAAGCAAGTATATATCCGGTGGTAGGATGGATTCTTTCCCATAGACCCAAAAGTATGGCGAGGTATTCAAAGAGGGTTTGGGTGTTACATGGTCATCCCATAAGGCATTCGTTAAGGTAGAGTGCCAATTATGTTGCTCAGAGTAAATGGTCTTTTTTATTATGCGGATAAGGTATTTTTTTGTGGATTCTGTGAGACCATTTCCTTGCGAGTAATAGTTAGATGAGTTTTTCAGCATAATACCATATTGCAATGCAAAATCATAAAGCTTCAAAGATGAAAATTATGTTGAATTGTCAAACACAAGTGATACCTAGATGCAAAAGCATGAGATGATGTTCTGTTGGAGGAAGTTGATGACCTCCTGGTCATTCACTTGATTGAGTAGAACTTTTTCTATCCACCGCGTGAAGTAATCAACTGCTGTAAAAATGTAGTGGTTTTGTTTCAGCGAATGTGGGAAAATTTCCCTGACGATGTCCATGCCCCATTGTTGGAATAGTTTAGTCACTGCAATAGGGTACAATGGGGCTACTGACCTTCGTGTTTTGCTTGCGCATTGTTGACAGACCGGTCACTTGCAAGCATAGGTGTGTGCATCCTTGAATAATGTGGGCCAATAGAAGTCAGCTCGCATAACTTTGTGTGCAATTGTATTTCCTACAAAGTGACCCCCAACTATTCCTTCATGCAAATCTTGCAAAACCTTCTATAATTCATGTGCCTCTAGGCACTTGAGCAAGATTTTGTTACAGTGCTTTCTGTAAAACACTCTGTGAACCAAAAGATAGGTTAAATATTTGAGGTGCAGTGTCCTCTTCTTTCTAATGGAGAAGTGATAGGGTATCGTGTCGTGCTCAAGGTACTGGTATACATCTTCGTACCAAGGGTTTCCACTTGCAGTGGGTCGTGCTCACACTACATCATACATTTCAATTTCGTGCTCCTAACCAATGAGATCTGCTTCTTCCTCCTGTGCATGTACTACCTCAACTATGAGTCATCAAAGACCATGACCCTTGATAGTGTGAACTGGCTTGATGTCAAGATCATACTCTTACAAGCCTATCATCCAGTTCGCATGTCATTCATTCAACTCTTGCTATACGAGCAATAAGCGAACTGCTGGGTGAGCCACATACACTATGCAATGTTTATTCAACAAGTAGGGGCTGAAGTGTTTCATCGCCTTGTCTACTTCATATGCATGTTTGTCAACGGAGTTCGGGTCTCTGCATGCTTGTGCTCATGAAGGAGATGGGACGTTCGTTGTTCAGTTCATCCTTCTGAGTGAGTACTGCAGCAAGTGAGTTGTCGGAGGCAAAGGTGTATAGCAAGAAGACTTTGTTGAAATCTAAGCTATAGAGTGTAGGCACTTCTGCAATAGCGTTCTTTATATGGGTGAATGCATACTTTTCCCTCTTTCCCCGGCTATAGACTACATCCTTCTTGATCATTTCTTGCATTGGTTTTACTATCTTCACATAGTCCAAGATGAACTTTCGAAGGAAGTTTATCTTTCCCAAGAAGGACTACATTACTTTCTTGTTGGTTGGGTGAGGGATCTGTGTAATATTCTAGACCCAGTCTAGATCAACCTTGATCCTGCTTTTGGAAATTATGTGCCTAATGAGGTTTCCCTCAGACACTGCAAATATGCTCTTTTTGGGATTCAAGGAAATCCCGTATTTCTGGCATCGCTCAAAAATTTTCTTTAGACGACATATGTGGTCTTCTTGTTTTTTGAGTTGATCAAGTTTCACTACAGGGACCTGATTATATCTTGAAAAGCTGTCAAGTAAGGAAAAAATTTGTGCCCCAGATACTATCTGCAAGATGCGCTCCATAGACAACATAGGGTAATTATCTTTGTCCAAGGCACGGTGCAAGTTCTAGAAATCAACACACATGCATATTTCCCTAGACTTCATACATATAGGAACAAGGTTTGAAACCCATGTGGAATGATGAACTTTGTATATGATCCGTGCATCCAATAACTTGGTGAGCTCTTTCTGTATGATGGCTTGAAGTGACGGATGTACTTTCCTTAGCTTCTGTTGATATGGCTTGACCCCTTCTTTGATCGGAATGATATTTTGGATTATTCGCATGTTGTATATTTTCATATCATCATATGTCCATGCGAACACATCCTGGTACTATTTGAACAAGTGAACAAAGGCTTGTCGCTCCTACTACATGCAACACATACTAAGATTGAAGAACTTCGGATCTTGTTTTGTCCCCAAGTTAATTAGTTCATGCATCATGGTAGAGATGTGGGTTTTTCTATTCCTTAGCCCCTAAAATTGGTCTTGCAAATCATAGATTTTTCCAAAGATACCACACCTTTGGGGATGATGTTGCCTTTCTTGTTATCAACCCTAGCTTATAAAGGCTTCTCATGCTCGTCTTCATCAATCGTTGCATCCTTGAAGATATTAGCATTGGCTGTGAAATGCAGTATCTATTGATCATCATCAAACACACATATATTAGTTATGTTATCTAGGATAGAATGCCTATACAAAATTTCAACAGTAAATATATCCCTAAACGGTGAAATTCTAGAAGCTGTGTTTGCTAAAGCATTGGCAGTTGCATTACACATTCTTGGTAAAATAGTAATATTAAATGCTTGGAAGTTAGAGATCAGTCACCATACCTCTTGCTCGTAACGTTTGAGATGAGGTGATAAATAGTGTATGGTGTTACGTACCTTCTGTACCACTATTTCTAAATCACCTACCACTTTGAGCGCGACCACGTTGAGGCTAATGACTTTTTCAAGCCCAACACAAGTGCTTCATATTTAGCAATGTTGTTTGTGCACTTGAACTCCAAGCGGCTTGAAATCAAATGTTTCCTCTTTTTGGGTCAATCAAAACATACCTAGCTCTAGAGCCATCCAATGTCTTTGCTCCATAGAAGTACATGGTCCACAACTCGTCTATACGCAGACCATTCGAGGCACTTGCAATACTGCTACTGCTACTAATGTTACAATGCATTGTAAAAGTTTCATTTCCATCCATTGGGCAAGGAACGAGACCCAACTGTGTGTCTAGCGAGGTCAAAGCTAGCCGTGTAGGATAACACCACAATGTTGTTTCCAAGAGGTAGTTGCCGAACATGAGCTCTGCGAAGGCCAATGGTTCATTTTTTCCATCAATGGGAGTGACATTGTGCCTCATGTATCTCTCAGATAACACCAAGATTTTATTTCTTTTTCCCTTGTACAGAAGACACATGTGTGACCAGCCTATAGAAAAATACCCATTCATCTTTCTAGACCAGTCTCTGATGAGTAGTAAGTCATATGCTTCTGGTATGTCCACAAAAACAATGTTTATGCACTGGTGAACTCGTCCTTCATGAGATAGTTAGATGATCATATCCTGAAGTTCACCAATGGATGGTACAGATGTCTGATCGAGTTTTATGATTTGCGCAAATGTCTTTCTCCATTGCACATCAATCGTTTGGTAATGGAGAGCGACATGACGTTGGCTACCGCATCAGAGTCAACCAAACAGTTGTGAACATTATAGTTAAAGATTGTAAATGAAAGAGGGAATGGAGGGTAAATAGAGTTTGCTTCTTCCATCTCGAGTGCATTTAGCACAGTTGAGCATGATCCAGGAGGTGTGCTTGCTCCCTTACTGGTAGAGGTTATGTTGTCTGTAGATGTCTGCCTGAGTGCGCGTAGCAAGATGTCCCATTGAATCTAAATCTTAGCCAACTCGAAAAAACTGATGTTTGCACAAGTTTTCTTTATGTCTTCCACAATGTTGTAATCGAGAGTAGGTAGACTCACTGAGATGTCTGAGGTGAGACTAGTGTTCATGTTATTTGGCAGAGTGTTCTGCAATTTGCTTCTCATGGACATACTCTTGTTCACAAATATTTTCCCAGGATTTCTTTGTGTTTTCTACTTTTGGATGGCTAGGGGATCAACCTTCCTTAGCAGTTCAATCCTTTGTTTCATCTCCCCAAGTGTAGGGGGGTCACTTGACTTTTGTGATTGTAACAACCATTTTTCTTTTGAGGTTTCTTCTCGGTGTTTGTCTTCTGTGTTGCTTGCGAGCACTGATATATGTTGACCACCTGCCCAGCACTTGCGGTCTCATTAGGTGAAACATCTTCATCACCATTCATGTCTCCTGGTTATCCATGTACACTTCTCATCATGTTTGGCATGTGATCACATAAGCTTGCAACTCATTTACCATCCAAACAAGAGTCTTCCGGGTGCTCATCTTCATCAAATGAGAAAACTTCATTGTTCGCACACTATTCGACCTGGAACACTGAGTTGGAGCTCTACGTAGTTTTAGTCAGGAAGGGATTTCTACCTGATGACATGCTTCCTTGTCTTTGTATGGGTGGTCGACTACTCACAGATGTGTCAATTGTTCATTGTTTGAGCTCAAACACTCCTGTTGTCAAATTCTTGACCAGATGAGTAAGGGTTTCAATATCACTTGTTTCCTTGTATTTACCCTTGATCACTGCAATCTAGGGCTTCCTTCTCACATCTTTGGAATCCTTCACTGGTTCATTACCCTTGATGACTCTGATCGTGTGCAGGTCCTTCTCAACAACGATTTCCTCTTCACAATTTTCTAATAATTTTGGATTTGTAGCTCACTTAACGAACTACACAATGTTGGTTGGTAGTGTGGACGTGTAGTAATCAACAGTGATGAATTCATGAGGTTTCTTGTATGCTACAAACTTATTCAATATGCGCAGAAAACTTTGATTGAAATCTTTTACCTTTTCTTCCCCTCCATCTTCAAGCTTCCCAACTCTTTGAGAAACATGGCTAGGGTCTTGTTATCAACAAACTTTTCTAGAAACATACATTTGAATGTACCCCATCTATGGATGGATTTGAGAGGAAGGTTGTGATACCATACTGCTGCATGAGAATCCAAGGTACATGGGAACAATCTACATGCAACGTCATTGTACCATAACTCAAGTATCTGCAGTTGTAGGTAGAATTTATCCAAGTGATCTTTTGCCTTCATTGTGCTATCAGGTTCAAAATTTATAAGCATTCTCTCTTAATGTTTTGTTATCTCGTGCAAAGCACCCGGAAGAGCCAATGGTCCCTAAGTCATCCATTCCAAGTTTTCATTAGCCATTTCTTCTTCTTCTTCATCCTCCTCCTCTTCTTCAGGATCTAATGGTTTGGTTTGTGAGTATGTTGGTCCCTCTCCACCCCTGCATCCTCTGTCTCCTCTACCGAAATCTGAGCCCAAGATCACAAGGGTGTCTCCTTCTCCCTATCGGAAGATTGTATGTTTCTCTCCATTCACAACAGCTTCTGCCAAATGTTTGAGCGTGGTAAGAACTGATGCTTCCACTGATGATACAACAACTCTTGTGGGAGTGGTTTTTGGCCTTCTTGATGCATATGGAAGATGTGTATTCTTGAGATCAGTCTAACTGCTTTCGTGAACTGACAGGTGATGGGACGGATGGAGTGGAGGTCCTAATGTGAAATTTCACATTCATGTATGGGAGGTGAGGAGTAACCAACTTCAGAGTCACGTGTAGGTCATAGGGAGGGCAAGTTACTACCTTAACCAGATGATAGATGAGTGGGGGTGAGAGGAAATTCAACCATAAACAACTAGCAGCCCTCCTCCTAGCACCAAAAATGTTGACGGCACTGGACTCGCCAACATTCAAGGGATCTCCCCATTATGAAGTCCCAACTAGACCTCACATCGTTTTGTGTAGGAGTCCCATCCGGTATGATGGCATGGTTGCCATTATCTTAAATGTTTTCCTTAGTGCTTGCTTGTCAACACATGAGAGTGGTCTACTTTGTCTTCGAACAATGAGGTTCACTTGCCTGGTGAGTGCTAGTGTTACTTGTGTCAAGGCTCTTTCACCGCAAAGAGAGGGTGGAAGTGAGTCTCTAGTCGAAAGGGAAGAGTCCCAACTTCATCAGAGACACACAACACAATAGGACATGTACAACTTTCATAGGAGTAGTCTACATGGATTCAGTAGTCACAAACACACAAGAAGGGGTAGCACGTACAACACATAACGGAGTAGTCTGTGCAAGTGCGACAGTTGTTATAACAAGTTTATGGGAAAGGTTATGTCTGATGTCTAGTGAGACAGCCCACACGGGCAAGACAATGTTAAAAACTTATACAACACATTTTCATAAATATATGTATTAGAGAAATAGAAATAGTTCAACTGTTTTAACAGAGGTTAAAGCAACATGCATTTAAAGTGTGCCAAGATTAGTCTTACAAACAATTACAATACATGTGTGAAAACAGGTTGACCTATTATCGAGCTTCTGAATAAAGTGAAATTTCCAAGACACATCGATACACCATACATTACTAACCTGTAAGAGAGGCTTTGGTGCCACTGCTTTCTCCTCAAAGAAATGACTACAGAATCTTAGGCTATGTGGGAGGAGCCAAGATGAAAAAGTCCATTGCATGTACAAATGATGGGTATTTACAGCCAAGGGTGAAATTGGCCCTTATGACCGTTTGACTTCCCTCATGATGGTTTGAATTACTTGACTCTTCAACTTTACATGACTCTTCATATTACATGTGGGTCTCTTTGGACTTCCACGTTACATTACATTGATTTACAACAATATGGCCCACAGTAGGGACGTGGCCGAGATGACTCATGACACGACTCAACACAACAATGCTAGTATGTTCATTCTAATAGTGGTGTCCATGTTGAGCTGCAGTGTTGCTAAGTGATGGATGTGCTCTTGGTGTATCATAGATTCACCTCTGCATGGCAAGGTATGTGAAGTCTTCGATGGTCTTGGTGTTCACCTGATGTCATGTTTGCACATCACTCTGTCGCTTGTACTTTGGCATGCTTCACATGTTTGTCCATTCATGAAAAAATATCCTCACATGAATTATGTGTTCATCCATTCGCGAACAAATCTCCTTACATGTATTCTTCATTCGTCCATTCATGAAAAAATCTCCTTGCATGTGCTCTCCTTGTTCATCCTGTTTGTTCTCGCATCATGTCTTATCCATGTACCTGTATCTGCAATCACTCTTGAGGAGGCAACATCAGATACATAAATATCCTAGTCTCCCATGATGCATTGTTGTTAGCTTTCGAATGCATGTGACTCAGAGAGAGGACAAGGTTATGAAACTGTGGAAGGCAGCTTTCATGCTGGGATGCAGGCTCTAGACACTACCATGAAAATTACGCAGAATTCACTAGGATACTAAGATGGAAAATATGAATCAATTGTGATTGTCCATGAGATCTGGCTCGGCTGAAGGGAAAATCTGGGAAATTTCTTGAGGGAAGCATTAGAGGCAGCAGAGGGGGATTAGCAGCAAACGCTATGCAATTCCTCCAGGGAGCATGCAATGGGCTGCAGGAGGTTTGTTGGGAAAAAATGTGCATTTTTTTAGGGAGCTTACAATGGACTGCGAGAGTGTTGGTGATAAAAACTACAAAATTGCTAGGAGGTTGGCCTGTTGAACACCTCTGCGTATTTTTTGAGCTAAGCGGGATGATGAGAAGTTGTATGACTGCTCATGAAAACTACGTATTTTTCTGGGCGAGCAATGAGTTGGCTGACTGGGTGACTGGCTGGAAAACCTGCACAATTTTTTGAGGGAGCCAATGATGAACACTGGGTGTCTGTTCAGCATGTTTGCATAGTTTCTTTAGTCAGTGTATCAGGCATTCTAGGCAACTTTTCTGCAATTGTTTAGGGGATTGATTCATGGGATCACTGCCTGATCAAACTCTCAGGTTGACCAGCTGGAGGCCTAGTTGATGTGCTTGCAGGCAACCTAGATTGAAATGGCTTGTTGGGACACTTCTGCACAGTTCTGGGTGACAGTCGGTCGAGTCGATTCTAGGGTGGAGGTCCCGCTTCTTGAGGGTGATCCAGTCGTCAAAACTTCAAAAAAATGACTAAGTGTGTGAGCGAGTGAACTTTTGCATACGCAACCTTGCAAACACACACTCAACATGACTTGACGACGAGACACTTCAAACCATCAAGGCAACATATACTCAGCATGACTGACTGATGGTGCGAGTGACAATCGTAACACTGGTGATAGATTGTTGAACAACCACAATGATTCTTGTGTGAGTGCGATGGATGTTTACATAGAAAATACAACTTGTGCACACGTAGTGTGACCTTACGTGTGGCCAAAACATGACTGCAAGCATGACATTGTGACCAACATGCAAAAGATATGTTCATTGAATGGTTAAGTGAGGAGGGTGCAAAGACTCACTACAATCTCACGAATTGATCCCAACGCTTGCAAAATTTAAGGAAAAACCTAAGGAAGTCTCTGAAATTGGATGCAAGCCGAAATGTTGGAGGGTGTTGCAGCTGCTACAACAATTTCTTAACATGCCTATCACCAAATCCACCATGTACTCAAGAGAATAATCATATGATAGTAGAGGATTTTTACAACATGAAAAAGGAGGACGTGTAAGGTGGAATAGATTGGAAAGAGAGCCAAGAAAATTGTGATTACATTGCATATTGGTTCCATAAATCATCAAGCCAAGCTACCATTCTCTTCTTCAATAGTTCTTGGCACTATCTCATTTGAATTAGTTGGTTTCTCATACACTGGTATACATTAAAGCCCATTTATTAAATATTAGTATGAACATATATGCTATATTTTTACACACATGAATTCTTTGGCAGTAATCCCATACTTGAAGAAGAATGATATTTTTCAAGTAGGATAGGATAACATTGTAAAATAAATGAACAAATTAGTGAAAATGAAAACAAGTCGAGTTGTGAAAACCAGGAAACCAATGCAACTAGACATGGATATTACTTGAAAACGAAGTCTCCTCATGAGAAACATCCACAAAAAACTCTATAAGTTCCTAATGGTTCCATTGTTTCTTCAAAATATCTTTGGTTCTATGCTCGATTTGGCTGATGTGGGATTCCTTAAGGCCAAGCTTCTAATAAATCTTGTCCCATCAACTTTAGTACCTTATATGGGATGAAGATTAGAGACCGTTTTGAGGGCCTTGGAGTTTTCATACATTAATGGTAGAATTCCTCACCGACAAAAAGGGAATACCTTAATTTTTCTTGATTTCCAAATCCCATAAGTGAGTCAACTTCAACGCATTCATTCATTCCTACTAGAATGCACTCTTGCACCTTGACACTCATTGGCATTAATGTTGATTTGTATTGCACTAGTTAATGAAATTCATTAATAGTCATTAATCCAATGATTTCTTTCTATGTTCAAACTTAGCAAAATTTATTCACATAAATAGAATTGTGTTGGGTATGGGTTTCTAGTTGGTAGTTCTAACATCAGTTTCTAGTGGCATGTCAACAAATAAAAATGGATATCCAATATTCAACACGAACCTACAGTCCTCCAGTTTCATTTTGGTTTCAAAATTATTTCTTCCAAGTATGTTTTAAAATTCATTTTCAATTCAATCCAATAGAAAAAAATGTCTATTAGCATTATCATTGATTCTAGCAGCTCCAAATTTCTTCAATCCTAGTCCGAGTTCCAAATATTTCTGCCTTTGTAAGGTTCAAGTTGATCTCTATAGCCTTAATATGCTCAAATCTATTAGTCATTTTAGTGAGCATTAGTGACTAAGAAATTTTTAAGGAAAAATACTTTTATTTCTCTTATTTATTATGAATAAAGGAAATCTATTTGTAGCCTATCATATGCTTTTCATATTCTTCTTTTGCATACCTGATTTCATTTGTCACTATTACACCATGCTTATTATCTTAATTGTTGTTTATCAATCATCTCAACCATGAGCCATGAGCCTCTTCCATGTTTCCCTTAATTGGTGGCCTTTACAAAAATCGTAAGATACTTGAACAACCATCCTCTATAGTCTTAGCTAAGTCAATTTTTTTTGGATAATGCATGACCTCTTTCCAAGAAAAAGGCAGTGGAGAATATGTGAAATTTGAAGATTATAGCATTCTTCCTCCTATCAGTCAGGTTTCCAAATTTCATAAATATGGAGAACTCAAGAAGAAAATAAAATATTTGAGTTTAATCTCACATCAAAAGATAGATCTGCAGGATTTAAGTGAATTGTTCATTGTCAATCAAGAGATGGGTTTTGCAAAAAAATGGAAAATATGAAATACAAAATTAGGGAAGCTACAATACTATTTCATTTTCATGACTCTGGTATTGAGAAAGAGTCTGTTCTTATCAATGATCCATGCTACTTCAAAAAAGACCCTTACTTCCTTTCTTGATGGTGCCTCATGGACTAGATCATTCCAATATTTCGAGAAGTGTTTGGATAGGGTCCCTGGGGTCAAGTTGAGTCAAATTTGGGTTAAATTTTGTAATCTTCTTTTGTAATGATGTAAATTCTCTGTGAAATATGGAAGTAGAGTGCGAAGATAGTGTGAGTCAAAGGGGCTTTAGTCCCTTAGGTGGGTAGATGATAGAGAGTTTTGAGACCCGCCCATGATCCGCGGACCATGGTATTGTAAGCAAAATGCTATATATAGATAAGTCATAACGAGTCTAGAAGGGTAGAAACTTGATAAGAATCATTGTTTTAGGGAAGACGCTAAGGCAGGAAAGGTTTGTTTCCTATACTTAGGTGAAAGGGGAAGGCTCCTGCAGCTGAGTGCGTGGAGACCTTGGTAAGTCTGCAGACTAAGTGCGTGGGCCCATGTAGCTGAGTGAGCAAGGAAAATAAGTCTGTAATTGAACAATTATACTTAATAAAGATAGTTTTGAGCCAATTCTGATGCATCTAAATCTTATTTATTTCTTGTGAATTTTTTTTTATCTTCGCTTTGTGTTATGATTTATATGAATTAATGCCTATTTTCTATGCAAAAATAATTATGCATGATAAGAATAATTAAGAACCTTAGCGAATATTTGGAATTTATTTAAGTGAATTTATAGTGATTGTCTATTAGGAAGGGTTAAGGGTGCGTAAAAGTATATCTAAGACATAAGGACTAGATGGAAGCTATCACACATGCCTCTAGATGCAAAAAAATCATTTTGTCATTCCCCAATACTACTTCGGGTGAGACTGCATCTTGCGCTACGCAGGTTATTGCTGAAAGGGCTAGCAGTTAGGGTTTTGTTGGTTGGAATAGATAACGTTGAACCTCAGTCAAGCCCCGTTAAGCCAAAAAATGGTTATGGTTTCCCTACCAAGGGGTGGATCCAGCCGAGGCTTTTGGAGGTAAAACCAAAGAAAAACAACTCGCGGACCAAATGAAGAGCAAGCTCATCTTAGTGAAGAAGTCACGCGGATTATCCATCCACTCTATTATAGATAAGGTGGTGTAGTTTTCCATGCAGATCATGGCCTACAATATCATGAGGAAGTGCCATGCAGATGAGGTTCTAATGCCAATAATTTCACTTGCTACCCAATGTGCTAAGGAAGTGCAATAAAACTAGGCACAATACCTCTATAAAGAAGTTTTGATAAACTATCATGAAGCATAAGATGAGGGAAAGGAATTCCATTATGCCTGGTTATTATTTTTTATTTCCCTCGTCACATGGAGGCTGCTAGAAGACAGTCAATTCCCTCCATAGGACGCTGACTTACTAGAATTCACGAAAATTGCTTCTTTATGGGTAATGAAGGACCCTATAGGATTCATGGAGATGAAGATGTTTTGGGTGTTGGTAGACATGGATCTCTCCAAATGATCAACCAACAACTGAGGGTGTCACCAATGCTATTTAAGGAATTAGAGGCTTATGCAAAGTTCAAGGAATATTTTCACAATGTTTCTATCTATGCAAGAAAGGATCCGAAGAAGACATGGTACAAGTTATCGTATCTGGTGAGTGAGGATAACATATAGGAAATGGATAGGGCAGTGGATACACCCCTCAAATCTTGGCGCAAGTACAAGTAAGGTAGGGGAGAGTTCCTTCGCATACACCACAACAGTGCAAAAGCAGAAGGAGGTTGAGTAGCTTGTAGCTCGAGACAAAGTTGCACAACAAAAGAAGGAAGTTGCTGCCAGGTAGTTGCTGCCAAGGTTGTTGCTGCTAGGCAGTTGCTGCCAAGGTAGTTGATGCTAAGGCAATTGCTAAGAAAGACTGTGTTGCTAAAGAGACCATTGTCGATGTTGAGGAGTCTGCTTCTTAGGACACTAAGGACAAAGGGGAGTCTGGCGTTGAAGGAGGAGGGGGAAAGGAGCATATCACTCTCTTTAGAGTAACAAAGCACCCCAAGGAGACAACTTCTGGACCTATAAAGAAGGAGAAATCCCACAAGCAAATGCACGTTTATCGAATGGTCCTCACTGAGGGGGACTTGTATGAAATTGGAGATAAGGTTCACGACGCCATGACAGAATAGTGGATGCAGTCTAAACAGTAGTACTAGAAAGTGCTAGGGAATGTGCAGAAGGATCTATGTGACCTACAGATTCAGATGGGATGGCTGCAAGCAAGAATTGGCCAAGTAAGTAGGATTCAAGTGAGCCTATTTCTAGTGAGCATGACTGTGTTGGATACTAATCGGACTCTAGACCTCAGAGTCATTCCACTACCAGAAGGGTCCCTGTGCATGCAGCCAGAGGAAGGAAACACTCAGTTGGCACAGCTCAAGGACTTGGGTGTCAATCCCATGGTGCTTCCTATTTATACCCCCCATGAATGACATCAAGGAGTATTCGACGAGTTAAGGGTCAAGGAGTATAACATGCTGCTAGTACTCAGTGAAGTGAAGACCAACAACGAGTAAATATTCACAAAAAAGGTGCAGGCATCGAAAGAGAAGGAAGAAATGGGAACGCGCAACCAAAATTTGGACATAGCCATTACATAGGCCTATAATATGCTACCCGAACTCAAGATTCTGTAATATGCATCATCAGCAGAAAAGATTTAGAAGTTGTCTACAAGCTCTGGGAATCAAAGGAGGAAATCAGCCAAGTCTGATTTGAGTTATAAATGCAGATCTCTGAATTACAGTTGAAGTTGTAACCGACCACTCTGCCAGAAGTCTGGGAGTAGTGTGAAGCAATGATTAAAGAAGGAATGGCCACTTTGAACACAACAGTCAAGGATTGTATCGATCTCTTCGAGTAGGCTATGGAACTTTGGACATATCTACAGGAGGACCCCACTCTATAGAAGATTGGTATAGATATAAGGGAGAAGCAATAGAAATTTGACAAAATCAGGTCGACTACGTGCACTTTGGTGCTAGTCCAATGCTTCTCTCAGATACAAGAAGGAAAAAAGCTGCAGATAATAATTCAAGAACTGCAATGAAAAGAGGCCATGTTAAGGGCTAGGACATAACCATGGAAAAAGGAATCATGTTGGCTCACTCTGCTAGTCCAAGAAAAGTTGAAGACCATCTAGTAGACACAAAGGATGATGGATCTTGCAGTGGAAGGCCCTACTACAAAGAAGCTGGTCGAAGAAATAGAACAGGCCACGGTGCAGGGTACTGATAACTTACAGGTGTTGAAGGTGGAGTTCCGCAAACTCTAGAACAATATTGCTACACCATTCGAGTTACTCAAGGGCGAGTTACCAAATTTGTGTTGGGGGCCTATTATGATAGGGTCCCTAGGGTCAAGTTGAGTCAAATTTGGGTGAAATTTTGTGATATTCTTTTGTAAGCTTGTAAAGTCTCTAGAAAATATGGAAGCGGAGCACAAAGCTAGTATGAGTCAAAGGGGCTTTAGTCCCTTAGGTGGGTAGGTGATAAAGAGTTTTGAGACCCTCGCATCATCCATAGACCATGACATTGTAAGCAAAACTCTATATATAGATGAGTCATAGAGAGTCTAGAAGGGTAGAAACTTGACAAGAATCATTGTTTTAGGGGAGAAGCTAAGGCAGGAAAGGTTTGTTTCATATACATAGGAAAAGGGGAAGGCTCCTCTAGCGGAGTGCATGGAGACCTTTGTAAGTCTACAGGCTGAGTGCGTGAGCCCCTGCAGCTGAGTGTGTAGGGAAAATAAGTATATAATTGAATGATTATACTTAATAAAGATAGTTTTGAGCCAATTCTAATGCATCTGAATCTTATTTATTGCTTTTGAAATTTTTTGTATCTTTGCTCTTTGTTATGATTTATATGAATTAATGATTATTTGACGCCTGAAAATAGTATATCTCTAGTAACTATGCATGATAAGAATAATTAAGAACCTTCACGACGACCTGGAAGTTGTTTAAGTTACAGTGATTGTCTATTCAAAAGGGTTAAGGGTGCACAAAAGTAGATGTAAGCCATAAGGATTGTAAGAAACTATCACACCGGCCTCTAGATTCAGAAATCTGGTTCTGCCATCCCCCAATACTTCTTTGGGTGAGACTACAACCTGCGCTTTGTAGGTTGTTGCCGAAAGGGCCAGCAGTTAGGGTTTTTCTAGCTGGCACAGATAATGTTGAACCTGAGTCAGACCCCATCAATCCAACAAGAAGTAGAAATGAACCAATGCAAATTTTTGGGGTGACTAGGGGCTCCTTGAGAACTAAAATTCAATACCATTAGGAACATTTGAGGTACCATTCTATGAAAATTGTTCAAGGACGACATATATTAGAATGTGCCAAATTTCAAAAAAGAATTTATAGTACTTAAGGCATCTTACATGTTTGGTACAATGACTTTGAATGGATCAAATTCAACTTCCACCTAAAGGAACATTTCCTCCACAAAAAATTGTTTCAGAAAGGTCGAATCCAGTATAGCAAGTTATAATATAAAGGAATTGTCCTTCAATTGTAGGCAATATTGAAAAATGTTATTGTATGGATGGTTTCTTAGATTTTTCTAAAATTGCTATCCTAGAGTTAAAATGGTTTTCAACACCCCTATGTTAGTATCAGCCACAATGTGGTCAACAAGTGCATGCTACTCATTGTCATGTAATCTAGAGTGTCTTAGCAATGATATTGTAGTAAGGCTTATCTACTATCTTCCATACAGATAACTCATAAGACATTATATGTGTGTGGTCCTTTTTCTACATTTGGCATCATGAGTTATTTTTGGATTTCAATGATGATTATTCAAAATAGGATTTAGAGTCTTACCACAATGATTCCCATTAACTATTACCGAAATGGGATTTTGTCTTTTTAGGATTTTCTATTGATGTAATCAAAAGGTTTTATGCATGAACTGTAGATCAATTTCTTATAACGTCATTGAGAGAAATGTCAGGTGATCTAGATATTTTATTTCATACATCATCAAAAAATGGGGGCATTGTGAGTGCTTATTTTAGTGGCTCTCATGTGGAAGCATATGGTGTAAATTTTATTTCTAGCATGACAACATTTATGTCCTTGATGACTTTTTTAGTGTCTATTCTTGTTTGTGAACAACTCTTTTTGAGTTCAATTCTATTTATAGGACCTCAAAATAATAGAACCACTATGGGAGCATTTGAAAGTCAAAATTGACATATACTTTAGTTATGGGGCACTATGAGACAACCAAATATTTTCTTTCATACATTGTTTATTTTCTATGTGGCAGGAAACTCTACAATCAGAAACAACTATGTTTTTCTTCATGACAAATAAACTAGGTTTTGGGCTAAAGTTCCTTGGTTGTGTTAGTCTAGGTACATCATTTCCTTCATTTTTTGGTGTTTTTATTTATAATGGGTTGCTAAAGAGTTTTCCTTTATAGAAAATATTCTTTTGGACAACACTTGTTGGATCATGCTTGGGCATGACATAGATCTTTCTTGTTACTAGTGTAAATCGATAATTAGGCATTAGTGATTAATGTTTTTCAATTGGGGACTCTTTTATTTTAACATTCCTTTGTCAAATTTCGTGCATGCCTATATTGGTTCTTGATGCAAAGTTGTGACCTTCTAGTATGGATGCTACTTTGTTCGTAACTTTGTTGTCAATCAATAATGGGGGCAGTGTAATAAGAGGTCTAATTGGAGTAGGCCTCATAGAAGTTTTGGGTGTCACAAAAGACAACATCGTAAACCTAAAACTATTATTGGTATTATGCAATTCAAGTTCCTTGTTTCCTTTTCCACTTCTTGGATTGTTTCCTAAAGAAAATAGCAAAGAAGTTATAATAGGTGACATTGAAAACCTATTTACTAGCCTCAATGAGACAAAAGTAAATGATCAACAAAAATCTAAGTTCTAACAAAAAAATAATTGTTAGTATAAGGGAGAAGTGTAACATGAAATCTAATTGGATTATGGCCTTAATCTAATTGGATTGGTTGTGAAGAGTGGAACTGAAGGTTAATTTCATGATGCAAGGTAGGACTCTAGAGATAGAGGTGGTATGTATGTTACAAGTAACCTGGCTCCAAGTTAGATGCCGAATATTGTGTTTACTTTTTAGTAGTTGTTTAGAAAAGGGCATGTTTTTTTTTTAATAATAGGAAGTCTATAACTATTTTAAGCACACATGAAAGTGTTGGTATGTTGCAAAGACTTTATTGCTATTATCAAACAAATTAGTGCAATAACTTTTCTTTTACTACAAAAAAGAATATTTTGATTTGTCTCTACAAGCAACTTCTATTGGGGTGATACTTGACATTTTCTTTCCTTTAAAATAATAATCAATTTTTGTTTCCTATGTTGTGGCCTCAACTTTTGCATTTTGAAAATCATATGGAGTAGAGTTTATTGATTGAATACTAGGACCATTTATTTTGCAGCATTTGTAGGAAGAAATAGTGGTGATATTGTAGGCTTAATAGCCTATGTATATAACCCTTGACTTGATACAGGACTTCTCCAAGCTCTATGTTTGTAAACAAGGATCTTTCTAGAAAGGTATTGATGGAAAAAAAAAAACAAACAAACAAACAAACAAACAAACAAACAAAAACAAAAACAATCAAACAAACAAACAAACAAACGAACAAACAAAAACAAAAAACAAAAAACAAAAAACAAAAAACAAAAAACAAAAAAACAAAAAACAAGAAACAAAACATTTCTTTCCTATGCATAAAACTCATATTTTTTTTGTACAAAAACATCAATTTTAATGGATTAATCAATGTTGTGTATGAATATTCTCATATTGTAAAAATCAAGAGTCGTTTAGCTAGGCGCAATGGATGGGAAAAGAGGTAGTTCAAATGCTTTAAGACTTTACATTGCTTTGCTGAGGGTGGATTTGTTTTGCACAAACTCATATTTTTGTACAAAAACATCAATTTTAATGGAGTGTTCATTGTTTTGTATGGATATTCTCATATTGTAAAAATCAAGAGTCGTTTAACTAGGCACTATGGATGGGAAAGGAGGTAGTTTGAATGCATTAAGACTTTGCATTTCCTTGTTGAGGGTGGATTACTTTTCCATGAGGACAAGAAAATGTTTCGGTGTAGGCAAGATATTTAGCTCTCATTTTGTCATAGTTTTCAACCATTTATTTGACCTTTTCACCTCTTAAACCCTATACGTATAACCATGTATTTCTTGCTTATTGTGGATTTTCATCTCTGACACACATAATGAGGTAAAATTTACTTATTTTTATTAATTCCTAAATCTCTAAAAGATTAAATGAGCTTTTAATTATTTTGTTGATGATGAATTATTTAACACAAATTTGGTACTAGTAGTGTAGTTTTATTATCTTATCAAGGTGAACATATTTTCACCCTTCTAGCAAAAATTCTGAAACATGGGTTTTGTAGCCTAAGGTGTCAAATTAATTATAGAGTGGTTAGATCACACCCAATTTGTTATAGGAAAATTTGACCTGAGAAAGAAGACTAATTTTAACCTAGTAGATCAGAGTATGATCTACCCAAATGTGAGTGTCTATTCATGAACAAGAAACCCCAGTCCTTTCCTACACAAACAAATGCATTTGACACTTCTACATGATAAGGTGAAGATTAGAAGTTGAAACCTAGTATCCTTGTAGGTCAGTTGAGTCTCTTGGGTCTAATGTAGATGAATCTTACTTACACTTGAAGATATTATTCCACCTACAATAAAATAAGACCTACACAAAGCACCGTGAAACAAGAAAAAAATGGCCTTTCTATAGAGGGAATGTCAGCTCAAAACTAACATATGAAATCATAAAACATATTCATAACATGGATATTGAAAGAAACATATGTTATTAATCCAAAAGGTTTATACCTCCAAACAATAAGGGCCTCTCCTCCAACTTGCAACTTGGCCTCCTTCTTCCAATGCAACAAATCTCCCACACTATAATATGGATACTCTAGCTCCTATCCCCCTTTACTCTTGGTGAGAATATATAGGTTCATTCTATCCTATTGGAGAAAATGTATCTAGACACCTAAAGGCTTAAGAAGTTATGAAACTTCTACAATAATGGATCCCTAGCCAACTGATACACAAGTGGGTCAAGTTGATCTCCTTGGGAATGACAAACACTAGAAACCTTTTTCACAATTATGAGTTTTTTCTCAATTATCTCAACTATGCAATAATTATTTGTTGGGAAAAATAATGTGGAGGCGGGGGACTGTGGGGGTTGTGAATTAGTATTTTAAGATTTTTCTTTTCTTATATTTTTGTACGTGACTTTACTGAAAGAAACCTGCGTATGTATGTGACTGTCATGCAGACAACTGGCGTATATCCCGTAAACTTACTTTTCATTTAATTCAACATTTGTTTAAATTGAACCAGTGTATCAATACCTCATTAAGAATTAATAAAATAGTAACCATGTGCAGTAAGAACAAAATAAACCATTACACATAAGAAACACATATGAACACCAATATTTTTAGGTGGAAACCCAATGTGGGAAAAAAACCATCATTGTTGTCATCTTTGTCTTCTTCTATTATGATGAAATAATTCTTACAGTCATGTACTAGTGTAGGCTCATACTAGCATGCAGGCACCCACCTGCCGAAGGCTACAATGTTCTCTCATTTTCTAGCACCCACAGGAAGGGAGCTCCAAACCCCTAGACTATCATGGGCCACATTTCATAAATTTTCACACTAGATCCACCTGATACAAAACATCAAATCTGTAGGCCACGTTTCATCAATTTTTTAGACTGGATCCACTACCATTGTTTAAGCCCAATACCAAATATCAAAACCAAAATTGAGCACTGAAAAAAATAACTCAATCATTGAATCCACTCAATGAACAAACTGAGACCTAAATCAATCAACCAATCAAAGCAGTTAGATCGTTGTAACCAGAATACCAATACTAAACTAAAACATTGCATTAACTCATTGAACCAACTATAAATCCTTATCAATAAAATATTAGAATATATACACTACTTTACTTAAGAAAATCCACGTGTGTACAGTCTTTCCATGAGGCATACCCGCGTATAGATCTTAAAATACTGAACCCTGAAGCATAATTATTGTCATTCTGAAATAAACTCTCAATCACACATAGAACCACTGAATCATTATGAAATAATCACAAAACCATCACTAATTTTCAATCACAAACAACTAGAAGCATCATCATTCTTCAATCAATCAATTCAACTTCAAATATCATTGTTCAACCCTGATCATCAAGTAAGACTTCATTGACAAACAAGAGAAGCACACGAAGACTTGTTAGACTGATAAGACATCCTTTTCAAAAAAACCCTAGCTTATATATGTGCTTTCCATAAATCATTTTTGTGTGTATATGTGCTTTTTAGGAATGAAATCCACGTACAGATCTAAATGGATACACGACTTACCAGTGTTAAACATGCGTGTGCACATGCATTTCAAGTTATCAAACTCATGTACAAATCTAAAATTATTAACACAAAACCTTCGCTGCACAACAAAACTTTAGACATACCCAGATCTTGACATACACATAATAATCATATGTCAAATCATTATCATCTCAGATCAAATCAACCCATAATTAATATTGTCATTTCAAATTTATTAGATCTGATCCATCATCAAATTCTTTGGTGCAAGAGTAGTTTTCGATCAAGCAAATCATTAATAGCCCATTACATGCACACTTTCTATGGATCTAACTATTCATGAAATATTCATCACTTGCACACCTGAACACTTTGATCTTCATCTCCTTATATATGTTAGACCTTATCCAATACCACCAGTCAAAACCATACTAATGTGGATGGTATTCTTTGACGGGATCAAGTATACGTTGTTGATCTCAATACCATGGGTCAATACCATGGTAAAAACCCTTGGTATTTAGAATATCATGGTGCGGAAACTGTACGTGCCTTTCCTTATTCATACCCATGTGTGTATGCATTTTTCCTTCACATAACCCACATATACTTCTTGAAAATTCATCTTTATCATTCCTATGTCTCTGGGCTGCTATGCCTTTGACCAAACCCTTTGTCACATGTAAACACATCTTTTTGACATCTTCATCAAGTAGGTTTTCAGCAAAAAAGAAAATACAACAAGTAGGTTACTGTCAAGGACAACACATTAGTCATAATGCCAACAATCACCCTTTTGGACTTGATGGTAACCACTTTCGTGTTTGGTCACCACAACCTGTAAGTTACTATAAAGCACATCAAGCTAAGCACCAATCTTTTCAAACACCAAGTTAATCTCCCTTTTGACATCAAGGGAAAATGTGCTAACTAATGTTGAATGAAAACTTATTTCTTGAGTGTTGTAGATCTGAACCATTGAGTATGAACATTGAATACTGACAATTCTCCCTTTGAGAACATGCTGAAATTTTTGAAGGATGTGCAATGAAGTACATGACTCTATGAATCAACTAAATATGACTTTTCCTATCACCGAGGACTCAAACTTACATTAATCACCCAATCAAAGTGGGTTTACAAATTACATCATATGCCTAAAAGGATGGGATTACATGACTTGACCACAATAGTCCATATATGACTGAAATTTAAAATTATTACATCATAGGTCTTTACATTACCTTTACATCAAATGACATATATGAAATGTATAATGAAGACAAAAGACCTCAATAAGACCATGATATTCATCAACAACTATCATATACCATATAGGATCTGCACCACAAGCATTTGTTAGCAGCAACGTGAACAACAACATGCACTTTTTCATCATTAATCAAGAACTTCAGCAACATAAGCAACATCACCATTGATAAGCATCATTATATATCAAAGAATTCTAAAGCAAACATAATGCCAACAATGCATTATTAGAACCATATAAAATTCTCCCCCTAAATGTGTGCCATATCTACATAGTGTACTCAACCAATTCCAGAACCAATAAGTGAAATTGGAGCTTGTTTATTCATCATAGAAAAATATATGTGATTGTTAGTTCAAAATTAGCATATTTATGCAACTAGTATTCATAGAATCCATGTACAAAAAGTAAAATACTGAAACTTCTTAACTTTGACTCCCCCTAAGAGTATATTGTCTTTGCTAGTTCACTGTTACGACATCAGATGCACTGTCAGTAATGTAAGCAACCATGAATATAAAAAACAACCATGGGAGTCATCATCAAGATACATATGTATTACTCCACCTGATCTTGAAATATTAATAGAGTGATGAAGTAGGGACCATTCCTAATTTCTGTTTGAGATATTCAAATGCATCATGTGGAAGAGGTTTTGTAAATATATCAGCAATGTTTTCTTTTGAGGGAACATATTCTAGTTTGACCACTTTTTCAAGCACCCATTCTCTTAGAAAATGATATTTAATTGGAATATGTTTGGTATTGAAGTGCATAATAGGATTTTTTGAGATACTAATGAAACCTGTATTATCACATAGAATGGAAATGTGTGGAGAGTAATTGATTTGAATATCCTGAAATGTTTACATCATCTGGAGAATTTGTGTGCAACATGATGCATCAACAACATATTTTACTTCTGTAGTAGATAAATAAATTGAACTTTGTTTTTGTTGAACCATGATACCAAGTGGGGCCCCATATAGAATTCTCCTCCACTAGTGCATTTTCTATCATCAACATTTCCTACCCAATCTGCATCTGTATAAGCATGAAGAGTAAGATCTGCATCTTTGGGATACCATAATCCAAAGTCTTGAGTGCCTTGTCAATATTTGAATATTATTTTGACTACTTGAAAATGAGTTTTTTTGGATAATCTTGGAATCGTTCAGCAATCCAAACTTCATGCATGAAATCTGATCTCTTTCTTGTAGGATAAAGCAGACTTCTGATCATGGATCAGTATTCTGGTTGGTTGACTGCGAGAGAATCATCATGCAAATTGGAACTACATCCTGTCACCATTAGTGTGCATACCAGTTTGCAATATTCCATTCCATATTTCTTCATAATTTGCTTGAGTTACTTTGTTTGTTAGAGAGAAAATTCCATTCTTTGTTTGTTGTACTTGTAAACCAATAAAGTATGTTGGTTTTCCAAGTAAAGATAAACCAATAAAGTATGTTAGTTCACCAAGACATTTCAAATTATTTTTGCATGACAAAGGAAAACCTTTGACTCATGGAATCTTCATTACTACCAAAGATGATGTCATCCACGTAAACAACAACAATTAAAATTTTACCAATATCCATCTTTATATATAGGTTTTTATTTGCAGACCACTTAGTGAAGCCTTGTTGTTGAAGATACCTGTCAAGGTGATAATACCATGCACAAGGGGCTTGCATTAGCCCATATAATGCCTTCTTGAGTTTGCAAACTAGTTTTTCATCATTTCCTAGAATGAACCCTTCAGGTTGTTCAATATAGAGTTCCTCTTCTAGGTCCCCATTTAAAAATGCAAATCTAACATCCATTTGATAGACTTTGAAATGATGAAAGCTTGAAAATGCAAGAAATGTTCTTATGGCTTCTAGTCTAGCTACAGGTGCAAATGTTTCTTCAAAGTCTATTCCTTCTTGTTGAGCATAGCCTTTGCAAATGAGTCTTTCTTTATTTCTAATTACTTATCCATTCTCATTCAGTTTATTTTTGAATACCCATTTTGTTCCAATAAAATTCTTATCATGAGTTCTAGGTATTAATTCCCATGTATTATTATTTTCTATTTGGTCAAGTTCTTCATTCATAGCCTTAACCCAACATTCATCTTTGTTGGACTTTACATTTTGTGGTTCAATTGTGGATAGTAAGGCTAGATAACTAAGAGTTCCAACAAGAGTTATTCTAGTTTGTACTCCAGTTTCCTCATCACCTAGGATTTGAGATTATGGATGATTTTATGAACATACCTTGATGGAGTCTTTTCTAATGCTTTTGTATTGTCACTTCCTTATTCTAATGCTTCATTGATTCTTTCTTCAACATTCTTATGTCTTGTTGTAGGATCATCTTCATCATCTTCTGGTGCTTCCCTTTTGGTATCTATGGATGCTTGATTAATCACAACATCAATGCATTCAACTATATTTTGAAGTCTATTATTGTAGCATTTGTTTCCTCTACTTCTAAAAGAGTAACCAAGTAGAATTCCTTCATCTGCTCTAGCTTCAAACTTTCCAAGCTTATCATTATTATTATTTATGTAACATTTACTCCCAAAGACTCTAAAATGCGTAACGTTTAGAGGCTTACTGAACCAAAGTTCATAAGGTGTTTTATCATTGTTTACACATATATGATATTTTTTTAGAATAGTTACTGTTGTATGTCTTGCTTCACCCAAGAAGGTATGAGGTTTGTGTTGCACGTGCCATTTTTTGAATTGTTCTATTCATTCTTTCTGCTACCCCATTTCTTTTAGGAGTCCTAGCTATAGAGAACTATCTCTTAATGCCATGTTGTTCACAAAAATTAAAAAAAAAAAATCATCTAATATGAATTCTCCTCCCCTATCGGATCTGAGACATTTGATTTTTAAGTCTAACTCATTCTCTACTAAAGCTTTGAAGACCTTGAATCTATCAAATGCTTCATATTTATGTTTTAATAAGCCAATCCACCACATTCTATTAAAGTCATCAATAAATAAGATGAAATATTGTTCACTTATAGGTGACTTTTTCCTCATTGGCCCACACTGTTTAAAATGCAACAAGATGATGGAGCTTAGTGAAAAGAAGTTGCCTTCACTAAGTGGTCCCGCAGGCTATTTTTGGCACAAAGTCTACTTTTAGACATATGTATCATGGTCTATGAGCTGTAGGATGCTATTTATGGATGACTGGTCATGTTGGTAAAAATAGACGGATTTCTATTTTTAGACATATGGGCGGAGTCTATTTTTAGACTGTCAGTCTAAATATAGAATAGTCGAATATTATTAGCTCTTAATAATATTTAGACTATAAACATTATCTTATCCTCTTGCAGCACTTCAGTTCGAGCTACAAATGTCGCACATGCAACTGCCAGAAGGAAATATGCTTTTCTTATGGGTTAGTTTAGCTATTGCATGAAGGACTTTAGTTGGAACTCAAGTGATTGATTTTGGTGGAGTTGATGGAGTTATGTTCAGTTTGACTTAGCTAAACTAGTTGTAGTTAGTCTAACTGACAAATAGACTAATGATGAGTGGTGTGAATTAATTATTAATTAATTCACTAATTATTAACTCATAAATCAACTAAAGAATACATCAGTTAACTCAGTGCATGGACAGTTCAGTGGAGACAAGTGTTAAAGGTGAGTGAAAGGGCAAGACAGTTGTCAGTTGTGACTATAGTTGTGCATTATGATTGCACAATCAGTGGATTAAGATTGCCAATGAAGTGCGGTAGTTGTTTACACAGGAAAATCGAGTTTAGATCAGCCATTCTCATCTATTCTCACTGCCAGGATTGGTTGCAGTGGAGGCAGGTAAGCAGTGGAGGAGGATTTTGAGCAGTGCATTGAGTTCGATCTGAGCTAGTTTGTGTTGTAACAGGGAGTTAGTGTTTTGCGTACTTGTGAGGAGTAATTGTACTAGTATTGTTACATGTTCTCAATCAATATAATATATAGATAGTTGGGGTTTTCAGGCTCCATTGCTTTCCTTGTGATATAACTATGTTCATATGTTGATGGATGCTTCAATGTGCGCCATCGATTGTTTCTTTAATACTGCAAATGAATGATCAACGTAGAGGAGGTTATGTATTATGCATGATTCCACAAATAGTGTATAATCAGGATAATCTTTGTGAATAAGTGTCATATTATTCAAAATTTTTACATGGTATCAAAGCTGGTTGATTTGTAGAAAAAGTTCTACATGGTATCAGAGCTGGTTGATTTGTAGAAAAAGTTCTACATGATATCAAAGCGAGGATTGATCATCGGATCTATTATTATGCGTGAGTCCGAAAATAGTGTATAATCAAGATAATCTCTGTGAATAAGTGTCATATTATTCAAAATTTCTACACACACAAATAAGTATGAATAAGTTTAAGTGGCTTACTTGCATAGCCTTCTTTGGCATTGAATTGTACCCTGGTTTTCTTACCAAATTGACATGATTTGCATATAGTATTTTATGGTAGAGAGATGTTGGGAAAATATTTACTTCTCCTAGCTTACTTATCATATGTATTGGAGTAAGGCTTATATGTCCCAATATTTTGTGCCACGACTAGATTTCTTCTGCTTTTCTTAACATTGTTCTAGACTGCCTTCTAAGATATAGACATTACCTGGAGTTCTTGTTCCTTTTATTATGATTTTACTCATATCGAGATTTTGAGCCACACAATTCTTTGATCTGAAAACAACGTCATTACCTTGGTCACACATTTGGCTAACACTTAACAAGTTATTCTTCAATCCATCAAAAAATAAAACATTACCATCTTTATCCTTCTCTTTTAGAAAAATAGTCCCTTTTCCTTTGATATCAGCAAGTTAATTATTTCCAAAGGTTACATTATTTTCTTTATTTAACTCATTAAAATACGTAAACTTATATTTATCACCTATCATGTTTTTTGAGCATCCATTGCCATTGTACCACAATTTTCCTTAGTCTCTTACATATAAAGCTAGACCACAGTTCTTAGATTCGATGTTATTCTTCTTCCATACCTTAGATGTTGTTGCTATTTTCTCATTCTAAGGTGTTGATCATCGTTTACTCCTGCATTCAAATTCTTTATGCCCAAAGTTATTGTAGAAAGAGAATTCAATTTCATATTGATGTTACAAAATTATATATTACAGAGCAATGGAACACATAGAATATTGCATACATATAAACAAAGAAAACGCATAAAACCAGACAGACATAGATATACATGGTTCACCTAGTTTGGGCTACGTCCACCCCGAACAGCCAGACCTTCCTTTCTATTATCTAGCAAAATGAAGAGACACAACCTACAATAGATCCGTTGTCATATCCTTTGTTTTCTCTCATAGTCTCACCTCTCTGTATCTCGCTTGGAGAATACACATCTATTACACAGCCTCAGTACAATGCCCTCATATAAAGAGAGGGGTTGCCTTCTAGGGAAAAAACTTTAAACTAAATATAATTTCTACTGTCAGATCATCCACCTAATGAACGACCTAGATTGACTAGAAATTACCATACTTTTACAAGGAAATTTTACATTTGTTTTTAGCTTCGGGGGCACTGTCCTTGAAAACCCGACCGAGGAGCTGTTGTCCCCCAGACTCCCCAGCCAAGGGGGGGATGGGCCCCCCCGAACCCCCTCAGGGGGGATAAGTCCCCCCCACACCCCCCCGCATGGAGGGGTGTACAAACTTCCTAGGGTATACATCCGGCTGAAACAAAGACCTCTAAATAATCATGCTCCACACCCAACAATCTCCCACTTGGAGAATGATTGTAGCAACTCCATTGTTGCTTCATTTGTTGGACAATGACTCCAGTCTGGACCTGGCTGTTTCTCATCTTCATCGTCATCCTTGAAGAGCAATTGAAACTAAGAATATTCTCAGTTTTTCCCTGGTTACAACTTTTGTTAGCATATCTACAACATTTTGGTTAGTGTGTATCTTTTCCAGCTTCAACTCTCCATCTTCCAACAATGATCGTATGAAATGGTACTTGAGTTGTATGTGTTTAGTCCTAGAATGAAATGTTGAGTTCTTTTCAAGATGAATGGCATTTTGGCTATCACTGTATAACTTTCCCATCTCATGCTCCTTACCCAATTCACCCATAAGCCTTTATAACGAAATCATTTCTTTACTAGCTTCTGTAGCAGCAACATACACTGCTTCTGTTGTTGAAAATGAAACAACACTTTGGATTTTTGAAACCCAATTGACAGTTGTTCCACCTACAATAAATACATATCCTGTAGTGCTCCTATTGTTATCTCTGTCACCTGCCATATCTACATCAACATATCCCTATACAGAAATGTTTGAACCACCAAAGCATAATGCTTGATTTGTGGTACCTTTCAAATATCTGAGAATCCATTTCACTGGCATCTAATGTCCTTCCCTAGATTGTTCATGTACCTACTGACAACTCCCACTGCATGTGCAATATCAGGCCTTGTGCAGACCATTGCATACATTAAGCTTCCCACTGGTGATGCATATGGAACTTTAGACATATAATCCATGTCTTCTTGGGTCTTTGGGCACATTTCCTTACTAAGTTTGAAATGGCTAGCAAAAGGTGTACTAACTGGTTTTGCATTGTGCATATTAAATCTTTTCAACACCTTTTGTATGTACTCATTCTGAGACAATGTTAATTTGTGATTTTTCCTGTCTCAGTTATTCTCATACCAAGGATTTGTTTTGCAGCACCCAAATCCTTCATTGAAAATGAATTTTCCAATTTTATTTTGATGACATTTATTTCCTGCATGTTAGAACTTGCAACAACCATGTCACCTACATACAATAACAATATAATATAGTTTCCATCATTTTGCCTTTTGAGATAAACATAATGATCAAAGTGACATCTAGTATAACCTTGTTCAAACATAAACCTGTCAAATTTTAGATACCACTGCCTTGGAGCCTATTTTAAGCCATACAAGCTCTTCTTCAACCTCCACACTAGTTTCTCCTTCCCTTTTACCTCATATCCTTGTGGCTGTTGCATATATATCTCTTCTTGTAAATCCCCATGGAGAAAGGTTGTCTTTAAATCTAACTGTTAGAAAATTATATATTACGGAGCAATGGAACACATGAAATAATGCAGAAATATAAAAACAGAAAATGCACAAAACAAGAGAGACACAGATATACGTGGTTCACCCAATTTGGGCTACGTCCACCCCGAACAGCCAGTCCTTCCTTTATATTATCCAGCAAAATGAAGAGACACAACCTAAGCAAATCCGTTGTAATATCCTTTGTCTTTCTCTCCACAGTTCTCACCTCTCTGTTCTCGCTTCACACAGAATTACACATCTATCTCACAACCTCAAATTACAATACCCTCATACAAAGAGAGGGGTTGCTTCTAGGGCAAAAACCCTAAACTAACATAAGTTCACCGTCAGATCATCTGCCTATGAAACGACCCAGATTGACTAGAAATTACTATACTTTTACAAGGCAATTTTACAGCTGTTTTTAGCTTCGGGGGTGCTGCCCCCGAAACCCCCCGCCAGGGGGGGGCTCCCAAAGATCGCAGCCACCCCCCCTGGACCCCCCCTGCAGCGAATATTTTACGGGTGGCGTTGCCGCCCCCATTTTGAACTCGGGTCCAATGTGGCGGTAATTTTGAATATAGAAGATAATCAAGCTCCACACCCAACACTAACTGCTCGAGATGCAAAAATTCAACTGCTACTAGACTTAAAATGGTTCTGATTGAATTCATTTTAACAATAGGAGAAAATATCTCATCAAAATATATACCCTTTTTCTGTGCAAACCCTTTCACCACAAGTCTAGCTTTATACCTTTTTGTACCTCCATCTTCTTCCTTCAACTTGTAAACCCATTTATTCTGCAATGTTTTTTTACCTACAGGCAACCTGACTAAGTCCCAAGTCTGGTTATGTGCTAAGGAGTCCATCTCTTCTTTCATGGCTTGCTCCCACTTCTTCCTAGTTTCTACCTGTACTGCTTCTTCATAACATTCTGGTTCACCAGAATCAGTCAACAACAATAATATAATGAAGGAGAGTATCACTCAAGGGGTCTACTTATCCTGGTAGATTTTCTAACACCACCTTCAGGTGTTTGAGGTGCTTGTTGTTGTTTTGGTTGTTGTTCTAGATGTTCATCATTATGATTTTTAGGCACCATCACTTTTTCTGTGATCCCGTCAAGCACTGTGTATTCTCTGTTTTCCTTTTCCTGTTTCTTTTCCTGCAGCTGATCCTTATACAAAACCTTTTCATTGAATATGACATCTCTGCTCCTAATGATTTTGTGTTTTTCATAATCATAAAAGTGATAACCAAACTCATTAACACCATATCCAATAAAGGTACATTTCTTTGATTTTGACTCAAGCTTTGTTATATTTTCTTTATTAATGTGGATAAAGGCTTCACAACCAAAATTCTTTAAAAAAGAGTAGTTTACCTTTTTACCTATCCATGCCTCCTCTGGAATACCACCATCCAAGGAACTTGAAGGCCCTTTTTTTATTATATAAACAACAGTATCTACAGCATCTACCCAAAATTGTAAAGGCAATCCTGCATGAAATCTCATGCACCTTGCACGCTCCATGATTGTCCTGTTCATCCTTTCTAACACACCATTTTCTTGTGGTGTTCCTGGAACTATCTTCTCTCTGCGAATTCCATTCTCATAACAGTACCTATCAAACTCTTTGTTGTAATATTCACCTCCATTGTCTAATCTGAGACACTTCAACCTTTTTCTTGTCTCATTTTCAACGAAAGATTTCCATTTCTTGAAAGTATCAAATACATCAGATTTATTTCAAATTTTTCTAGTTGCATCATCAATAAAAGTAACATAATAATGACATCCACCAAGAGATGATACCTGAGCAGGTCCCCATAGATCTACATGCACAAGCTCTAATTTTTCGCTCTTTTTTTTCTTTCCCAACTCCAAGGAATCTCACTCTCTTCTGTTTTCCATAAATACAATTCTCACAGAATTTTAAATCAACATGTTTCAAACCTCGCAAAAAATTTATTGAGTGAAGAATTTGCATCCCCTTCTCACTCATGTGCCCGAGCCTATGATGCCACAATGTTGTATCTTCTCCTGTAGAGGTTAAATCATTAACAGAATTAGAAATACCATTGCATAAATACAATGTACCAACCTTTTCTACTTTTGCTCTTACCAGGGATCCTTTTGTGACCTTCTAGGTTTTATCTGTAAAAGTAGTCACACAGCTTTCACCTCCCAATTGCCCTATTGAAATCAGATTTCTCTTCAGATATGGGACATGCCTTACCTCCTTTAATAGCCATTGATTTCCATTCTATTGTTTTATGACAACTGTACCCATCCCAACGATTTTATAGGGTTTATCATCACCCAATCGAACTTGTCCAAAATCTCCTTGAACATAATCATGAAAATTTTCGTATCAGGTGTGACATGGAATGAGGCCCTTGAATCTACCACCTAGGAATCAATAATATTTTCTAAAGAAAGAACCAAAGCATCTTGCAACACATCACCTGTCACATTCACTTCATGATTGTTTTCTTGTTGCGTGTCTCCTTCTTTTCTCTTCCAAGGCTTCCAGTCTTTCTTCAGGTGTCCTTTCTTCCCGCATTTCCAGCACACTATCCCCAATATGGACTTGGATCTCCCTTTTCTTGACTTACTGCAATATCCTGGGCTCTTTCCTCTTTCCATTTTTCTTCCCCTAGTCTCTGCAGTCAAAGCATTACCTGATGTCTCATCGGAGCTTTTCCATTGCATTTCCTCGCTAAGGATTGCACCAACAACATCATCAAACTTTAAAGTACTAGATCCAGAGACAGAATTACTAATGGCCATAACTAAACCATTCCAACTTTCGGGCAATGAGCACAGAAATAACAGAGCCCTAACTTGATGATGAAAAGTTACCCCTGTAGAACTTAACTGATTGGTAATTGTATTAAATTAATTTAAATGATGAACAACAGATCCACCTTCTAACATATTCATATTAAATAAATGCTTCATAAGAAATACCTTATTTGAGGCCGAGGGTTTTCCATATAGTTTGGCCAATGTCGACATTAAACCCTCTATTGTCATTTCCTTTGAAATATTAAACGCTATCGATGCCGCTAGGCACAGCCGTTTTGCTCTAAGTGCCTTTCTGCTGAGAATATCCCATTCTGTGTCTGTCATACTCATCGACTTCTTTGTCTTTCCACTCGATGGTTGGTACAAATCTCTCTGATACAGATACTTTTCCATCTACATCTTCCACAAATGGTAGTTTTAACCATTGAATTTTTTGACCCTAAACCAGCAACCCTTCTCTCCTCCAAGTTTTTCTTCCAAATAGACCTTCGGCTCTAATACCAATTGTTAGAAAATTATATATTACAGAGCAATGGAACACATAAAATATTGTAGAAATATAAACACAGAAAATGCATAAAACAAGAGAGACACAGATATACGTGGTTCACCCAGTTTGGGCTACGTCCACAGAGAAACAACCAGTCCTTCGATTTATACTATGAAGCAAACTGAAGGATACAACCTACATAATATATGTTGTAAAACCCACTTCTCTCTCAAACTCCTCTTTTTTCCTCACTTAGAATTAAACATAACTTCTACCATCAGATATTCACCTAATGAATGGCCCAGGACCCCCCCTGCAGCGAATATTTTATGGGCATCGTTGTCGCCCCATTTCGAATTGGGGTCCAATGCAGCGAAACCTTTGAATACATAAGATAATCAAGCTCCACACCCAACACTCATAACTCATTGTATGGGCTTTTGGCCAGCCAAGCTTCTAATAAGAATATCTTCAAGAAGGCTTGGATAATATTGTAATGCATCTTGGCTTCTCCACTGCACGCAGCAAGTACATTTCTCTAGAGGAGCAAATGGATGTGACTGTAACATTCTACTAATAGGGCTAGTAGGTTTACCTGCTGTATAGTATGATTGTGACTTACACTTCATTATATAATAAAATCCAACACATTTTCATGCATATGTTGTTATTGTAGTTGGACTGCTCCGATTTCCTTAATGATATATTTTGTTTAACTTACGTACTTTTGTATGAACTGATTCACATGCATATATGGTTAATGTTGTCACTGTCTATGTTGACAGCTCTTCGAGACATCAGACAGACCTTTCTCTGAACCTTGTTATATCAACTGTCACACTCATCTTGAACTGATCTATGAGTGTTGTTTAGGTTAGCTTACCTTGTAGGTTGGGACTGCAACATTTGTGTCGACTGCTTTGCCAGAAGTTGTGCATGTCCTTTGTGTGGTGTGTTCCTAGCAGAGTTGGGACTGATCCCTTTCAACCTATAAATAACCTTCACCTTCCTCCCCCCTTTGAAGTGTTGGAACCCCTCATACTCATTCCTTGCTCACTACATCAGTCACACCGTTGCTACTGACAGAGTTATCTTACTTACCTCTGTGTAACATCGCGGTCAAGGCATTACCTTCCGACCCACTACTGGGACTCCTGCACCAAACGATCTAAGGTATAATTGGGACGTCTTACCGGGGAAATCCCCTTGACATGTGGGCAGGTCCAACACTGTTAATAGGCACAAAAGATTCGGGCATCTAAGATTTTCTCAAATAAGAAAATGATGCAGGCTCATGGCTATTCATGATCTTCCAGATGTCATCATCCCATAAAGTATTGTTACACAAAAATATCGTCACCATGACTATTTGCAGTCAGTATGGGTTTATCATCACTTATACTGGCCTCCCAAGCAAGTCTCAGACCTTAGCTCTTCATGTCAAGCTTTGCAAATGAGAGAAAGACATTGAAATTCAATAAAACTCGGGTTCCGCACTTTCTCTCACTTTTGCCTGCAGGCCCGCACTCTTTGTTCACATTACCTGCGTATCTGCATGCTATGTCTGTAAAGGGGTGGGTGCGTACCGCTGTAAAAGTCAAAAAGGCGCAAGTTTATCCTAAAAAACTCACTTTGGGTTAATTCTAGATGTTTCTAGAAGGAATTTTGACATGGATTGTTTGCTCCAAGGTGGTTCATGCATCCCAAAAGTGAAGGAGCTAATCCCTTGATAGGAGGAGCTATCCCTTTGAAGGAGGGCTTTATCCCTTTGAAGGAGGACCTAGTAACTTCCCTCCATTGCACTATAAATTAAGGCATTGGGCTGGTTGCTGGGGAGGTTAGAAGCTGAACATTTTTAAGGGTAAATGCTGATGGAATTGGGACTTCCTGGTTAAGCTTGAGAGGAGAGATCACATACCTTTTGGCTTCATTGGGAAGTGAGTGAAACTTTTCAAAGTAGAGGAGACTTCTTGTCGGACCCTAGGAGGAGCTTGTACAACATCAAGGCACAAGTTGTAAAGTTCTTCTTTCATTTGAATTAATACAATTAGGTTCTTTTTTCTCAAAAAATTGTCTTATGTGGTTTGTTTCATAATCTCCTTGATCATTATGATGAATATGATTTATGATATTGGCTTTTCAGGTGCTATTTAATTTGTTTGCTTGTTTGTGTTTGTAGAATTACACTTCAAGGAAGCTCATTTGGAGCGAGGGAGCGAGGCTTCCACAAACTTGCATTGGACCCAAGGTAGGTCTAAAACACTTGGTTGCCTTTGTTTTTGATTGCATATTTAGAGAAAGATAGTTTTTGATTGGCTTTCTTGTCACTAGATATCATTAGATACTAGGAAGGTTGATCTTGTCCGCAACCTCAACTCACTCCGTGTGACAAAATGGCGACTCTGCTGGGGACTTGATTGTTTTCCTTGTTTTTACTTTGACCTGAGAAACTTGTGTTTTTGTTTCTGTTTTTGGCTTGTTGTGTGTGGAATTGGGTGGATTTAGTGGATCTAGGATTGTTTTTGCTTTTCATAACTTTAGCAGAAGCCCACACCCTATGCTTGTATCACAGTGCGTACTTATACGCATGTTTACTTTGCACACAGAGCGTGCACGCACCTGTGTAAACTCTGAACCTGCAGACCCTGCTAAATTTTTGAAAAACTTAAATTCTACTTTTTCAATTAGTTTTATTTTGGTTTAGATGTTGTTATCCTCTGCCCAGACCTACATGTGACTTGTTAAAAGCTTTCCTTGGTTTAATTCCATTGGTGTTAGGGTTTTAGGTGAAATTCCTAGAAGTTTTGGTTGCTGGTCTTGATTTTCATTTTGGTCATGCAGTAGCTCAGAGCTTAGAAGCGTAGAAGCCTCAAATCACCTTGGTTTTTACTAGCCTTCTTATGAGTCTGACCATTTCCAAAATCTATCTTTATTGAGGAATCCATCTTGCGTTTTCTCTTTGCGAAACTTTGAAAAAGCTTGTGTTAAAAGTTTGGATTTCATTTTTACAAAAGAGAACAAAAAATTACCTGTTTTTTGACTGATTTGTGATTCTGGACAAGTTAGTCCTTGGTTTGCTTATCGCCAAGTAAAACATCCTTAAAAAAAAAACATCGTGTAAGATTTTACTTCAAGTAGTTTTTATTAGTTTGTAGATCTTAAGATTTGCTTTATTCATAGTTTTCTCAAGATTTCCTTTAGTTATACTTTTGAGTGTTTTTATAAAAATACAAAAATCTCTTTTGAAAAAGTTTGTTTTGGTAGCATTTGAGCATTTGAAAGAAAAGGGAAATTTTTGTGAAAATAATTAGTTGTCGCGTTTTGAGTGCATTGGAACAAAAACTCTTATTTTAATTTGTTTGTTAAGAAAGATTTGTGTTTACACGCATTTGCATTCTCAAACTCTTTCCTAGATAGAATTTCATTAAAGAGAAAAGATTGTTTAATCATCTTAAGTGCATCTTTTTAGTGATTTTGAGTCGAGTCTTCACACCACAAGTTTCATCTTCACACCTCTTGACTTAATGAAAAGCCAATAAAAGTAATGCTTAAAGTAAAATCAATCTAGTAAATATTTTTATTTCTAGGGCTCTATTACACCAACATAGCTTAGGCTAGTGTCGTGGAGTAGGGAGTACTTAACTCTCCAAGACAGTAAATCAAACAAGTAGTTGTATCTTGCAGTAAGAGAGAAATCCAATTGTTGCATCTATGCTTTGGGAAAACTCCTCTTAAAGGAGAAGCACGAGATCGTGTCTGAACCAGTTGTGGAATCAATCCTTCCTCATTGGGAACGACGCTAGATATTCACGTATTAAAAATGGTAAACCTCAGATTAACCATTGTCGAGGAGCCTGGGGTCACTTGTTGATAAACCTTGGTTTATGTCAAGGAGCCTTCAAGGGGATTGAGCTTGTTCCTCTACCCTTGCATGCGTATCGGATCGTAGACCGTTCCCCCAGGTATATTTGTTTCTCTTGGTAACCATACTGACCATATTCTATAGGATTCTTCCTAAGGTGATGGTGGCGGGAAGATCCCACTATACCTAGAGCAGATGTCGGCTAGACTCACTTGGATTTTCTAGGGGGTTCTTCACTCGAGACGGTTTAGTGGAGAAACTTGTGCCAGTCTATTCATTAAGTAGGTTGCCGGGGTAACTGTTCCAACCGCTATTTCTGTATTGAACTTTGCAACGTTGGATTTCATCACCAACTAGTGTTTTTGGTACGGAAAGTTATTGTTTCTGTGTGATTTGATCTCGTAGATTCTTTAGGCGTATGATTCAATTTGTTTGGTTCTTTAGAGGCTTTAGGTGGTTTTCATTGAGATTTTACTTTGTTTTCATGTGAAGTAGTTAAAAATTTGTAACCGTGGCTGAATTACCGAGGAAGTCCCGTAGACTTCGGGGCCAACCTCTTGAGTTTTCACCAAGCCAGCCTGAAGGGCTACAGGCCCTGGTAACTCATAGAGATAGTAGAAGTGGGTCGCCTGAAAGAAGACAATCTGCTTTGGTGGGATATCCTGATTTTTCAGCATTAATAGCAGATTATATTACGCAGCCTGTATCCGTTTCAAAAGTTACTGGTAGTGTTTCGTCTACTAGTGATATAGGTGAAGAGCCTGAAATATCTGAACACAAATCTGAAATTGCTGCTACTCCGATATCAGGGTTTGCTTCTCTAGCTTCTAGTGGTCCTAGTTCACCTAGGGTAGAAGCAATAATTACCAAAAATCTTCCTTCTGGACTAATAGCTATTGAAGAACTTGCTATTCCTAAAAAAGAAGAAGGCATCCCTATTCCAAAAGATTGACCTGTTATAGACCTTAGGGAGCGTGAATTAATCTTTTATAGTCCACCTAGGAGCAGTGCTTGGTAGCTTTCATTGGCTGATATTTTGGAAAACCCGGGACTAAGTTTTTCACCACCTCGTATTTCTTATCACCCAACACCTAGAGGTTACTATCCTCCGTTAAATATGTCCAAACAGTCATCCATGTTTTCTCAATCTCCGGAAGGCTTTTTGTAGAGCGGTCCTTCTGTTCCTGCTGGGTATCAATCCATTTCTGGTACTTTTTCGGGAGCATCTCCTCGACCTATTAAACAAGGGTTATTAACTGGAAATAATGGTACTAAACCATTGAGTGTAGAGGATATTCTCATGATGTCAGGTTCTATTCCCAATCCTCAACATCAAGGTGGCCAGTTACCGCTTGGGGGGAAACCTCAAGGTACTCAGTTTGTGTCTGCGGGGCAACCTCAAGGTACCCAGTTTGTGCCTGGGGGGCAACCTCAAGGTACTCAGTTTGCACCTGGGGGGAAACCTCAAGGAAAGTACATACCTACGGGACAGTACGTTCCTCAAGGTCAACCCCAGACTCAATATGTACCTCAAGGTCAACCTCAGTATCAATATGTACCTCAAAGTCAACCTCAATATCAATATGTACCTCAAGGTCAACCCCAGTATCAATATGTACCTCAAGGTCAACCCAAGTATTAGTACGTGCCTTAGGGTTATCAACCCCAAGGTCAGTACCCAACCCAAGGTTACCAACCATCTTCTAATCAATCATATTATCAACCCTACCCTCAACCCAGTTATGGTCCTCAATATCCTCAACCTGTTATGGGTCCATACCTCGAAACAAGTTTAGTGTGGGATCCATCTCAATCCCAATAGGCCTTGCAACCGAATATGTAGTTGTCGTCTCAAAGTGGACAACCCTTGGTTTCTGGTTCACCCCAGCAACCTGTCTAGTCTACTGTTCAAACTTCTCCACCTTCTGTAGTTTCTCAGTCTGGGCCTAGTACACCTCGTACTCCGCCTCAAACGTCTGCTGCAACTACTGCAACATCTGTTGCATCTACCACACCTTCTTCTGGAGTATCGACAGCTCCGGTTTCTACTATCCCTGTATCTACTCCTCAGACTTCGTTACCTCAGTCTGGACCCACGGTCCACACTTCGATTCAGATGCCTGTAGGACAACCAGGTTTAAGTATGGTTGTCACTAGTCAACCTCAGGTTTATCAACAACCATAGCAAGGACAATAACAATACGGTCCTGCTGCGCAGCAACCAGTCTATCAGTATCAACCATACCCTGGGTATACATATCAACAACCTCAGCAACCCCAGTATAGTTCGGTTAGTCCTGGTTTTCCAGGAGGACAGAATATCCCAAATGCAATTCCAATTCCTAGTTATCCTAGATATCCTCCTCCTGGGGCTGGTCTGCAGACCCAGAGTTTTAGGGACCCTAATCGTCAGTTACCATTTATCACAACTTTGCACTTGCCTGATTTGATGCGCCTTACGAACCATCCAATTAACTATCTTCAGTATTGGCCGCCAATGCCACATAAGATGCCTAGTGATATTCCTAAGTTCGAAGGTAAGACAGGAGAGGACCTGTTGAACCATGTGATGACTTATCACCTCTGGTGTGTGTCTAATTCCATTTCAGATGATTCAATTCGTTGACGACTTTTCCACGCACTCTAATTGGTCTTGCGGCCAAGTGGTACATCGAGTTACCGCGAGCCACTTTTTATAACTTTAGTTAGTTAGCTACTTCATTTTTAATTCATTTTCAGTTGCCATTCATATATGACAATGGAACAGAATTATTAACTTTGTTAAAGCAGTCAACGTCCACTTACATTTTAGATCATATTCATGAATGGAGACGTCGACGGTGTTTAGTGAAAGTTTTTATCCCTGATTAGATCTTAGCTGAATGGTTTGTAAAATCTTTACTGCCCAAGATCACTGAGGATGTAGCTAAGGCTGGAGTTGTTACTAAGGAGCAAGTAATTTCTCAAGCACAGTACCTTGACTTAGTTTATACTCAGTCGGGTACGTTACACGAGAAAATCCCCGATCTACCCAAACAAAATCAAATCGCTGCAGCTCCTTCAGTGTCTCATGCCGCTGATGGTATGATTGGTACAGTTAATACCAAAATTAAGAAGAATTCTTCCAAGAATTCTTCTCCTATCATAACTTTGCTAGATTCCCCGACAGGAGATTCTTCCGCGGAACTTTCCGCCGATATTCATGTTGTAGAGTCATCTACAGCTAAATCAAAAACCGGTGGTAAGAAGAAAGGGAAGAAGAAGAATAAAATAGATAAGAATTCGAAAGAGAAACCAGAAAAAGCGGAATCAACTAATGAAAAGTGAAAACCTCGTTATCCGTGTCTCATTTGTGATGAAGAACATTTTACGAGAAACTTCCCTCATCGTGCAGAGGTTGCAAAAATTGTCAAAGGTTCCCAAACTCCTGTTGTTTTGAAGGATCCTTTTCCAAATCAAGACAGTAAAATGATAGGTTCTTCCTCCAGTGCCAATGAAGAACCCATATTGATGATGTCCCATGTTAGGATTGCGACTTGATCGCAAGATTATGGCAGTAAAAGTCTTGTTGATGGTAAAGAAGTAGAATCTTCTCATTTTAGTCCATCAACCTTAGTTGTTTCACCCTCAGTAATGTCGGCTTTGGAAGTGTTGCAATCATGTCTAGCACAACGTAAATTAATTTTGTCGACTATAGGAGCTGTTGACGTTCATGACCGGAACCTTATAATCTTCAATCTAGAAAATAGTGCACCACGCTTACCTCATCAAATGGTTGTCCAAATTCTAGTGATAGTAAAAAACAGACCTGTTGATAGGACTATGATTGATGAGGGTGCTTCCACATTTATTATTTCGATACAGTGTTGGAGATCGCTTGGTTCTCCTTCACTAAATCAATCATCGATGATTCTAAAGGCCTTTGATGGCCGTGGGTTTCATCCTTTTGGCATTCTACAGGATTTACCTATAGGGCTTAAAGGTAAAACCGTTAATCTAGATCTGGAGGTGGTTGATGCCCCTCTAGATTACAACCTTCTCTTGGGTCGTAGTTGGTCTTACGCTATGACAACTGTCGTTTCATCGGTCTTTCGGCTTATAAAGTTCCCTCATAATGGAAAGATCGTAACCTTAGACTAGTTGTCTTACTTGTCATCTGACCCAGCCTCTGCTGAAAGCATTCGGCATGTTGGTAAAGCGACGATCCCATATAAGGATGTTGGAGTAGGACTAATTAAAGATTCTGGTTTACTGGGCACTTTTCCTTTTCCTCCTATCAACGCATCGTCTTCTACTACAACCATTCATATGATTTCATTAGGTACCATTGTTAATGATGATCCCTGGATCATACCTTCTGAATCAGCGATAGACTCATTTGGTACTCTTATGCTGTTGAGTCCATATGAACTTGCGTATTAGACCGTGTAGTCATTCGCCGACAAAACATCAACCCAAATCGACTTAATGAATGTGGTCCATGAGGAATCACTTTCGACGTCAAACTCGGATTCAATAACGTTTTCTGAACTTGTTCAAACTGATGAGAAAATTTGTGAAATCCTATGCATCGATGAATTACCATGGGAAGATCTTCATCATAGATCTTCGTTTTTACCCGAGGGCGATAATTTTGAAAATGATTTTTCATCAATATTTACGACTGACTATGTCAAGGACGCTCAGAATTCAATGAAACATCCCAATTCTGAGTTAAACTTGGGAAATATTTCTCGAACTATTCCCCTTGACATTTCAGTTAAGCCTGGAATTGTTGAAAACGTTCATATAGGTGCCTCTTGTACGGAAGATGAAATTCAAACATATAAGGCCCTATTTCAAGAGTTCCGTGACGTGTTTTCCTGGTCATATGAGGAAATGCCAAGAATTGACCCTGCAATTGTAGTTCATGAAATCAAAACTTACCCGGATGCTAAACCCGTCCAGCAACGTTTACGTCAGATTCACCCAAGAAAAGTTGTTGCGATTAAAGCGGAAGTTGAAAAATTACTTAAAGCAGGTTTCATTTATCCGATCACATTAACGGATTGGGTATCGAATATTGTTCCTGTTAACAAAAAGCAAGGGACAATAAGAATATGTATCGACTATAGGGACATTAATCGAGCATGTCCAAAAGACAATTATCCCACTCCCTATATCGATCAAATCATTGATGATTGTGCCGGTAGTGAAATTTTCTCCTTCATGGATGGTTTTTCTGGATACAATGAAATCAATATTCTACCTGCTGATCAACCCCAAACGGCATTCATTTGTCCATGGGGAACATTTTCTTATTGCAAATTACCTTTTGGGCTCAAGAATGTCGGGGCAACGTTTCAACGGGCCATGTCTTATGCTTTTCATGATATTAAGCACATTGTACAACCCTATCTCGATGACTTGCCTACTCATTCATTACATCGAGTTGATCATCTCGTTGATTTAAGAGCAAGCTTTATGAGGTGTAGGCATTATCAGATTAGGTTGAACCCCCACAAGTGTGCTTTCTGTATTGAAACGGGTCGATTACTGGGGTTTATTGTTTCGAAAGCTGGCATTCGCGTCGATCCCTCGAAGGTTGAAGCCATTATCAGATTGCCTCCTCCTTCGAGTCTTCGCCAACTCCAAAGTTTGCAAGGGAAAGAAAACTTTTTACGTCGATTCATCCCTAACTACGTCGAGATCACAAAGGGTTTTACCCGGTTGTTGAAACATAATACTTCATTCTTTTGGGACGAGATAGTTGAGAAATCTTTTGATGCGCTAAAACACACGTTGACCCATGCACCATTGTTGCATCCTCCCAACTACAACCAGGATTACTTCTTGTATCTCGTCGCTTCCTATTCCACCATCGGAATGGTGTTAGTTCAGGAAGATGAATTCGGTATTGAACATGTGATATATTACCTTAGTCGCACGCTAAATCCTACTGAGCTAAAATACTCACGTGTGGAGAAATTGGCATTGGCAGCTGTTCAAGCTATCTAACGTTTTCGTCATTACATTTTACTACGCAAAACTACAGTCATTTCCGATTGCAACCCTATGATCTATATTTTGACCAAGCAATTGCTGGGGGGCAAGTATTCCAAATGGATTGTCATCTTGCAGGAGTTTGACTTGGAATTTGAAAATTCTAAGTCAAAGAAATCTTTAGTTTTTGCGGAATTAATGTGTGACTTCCCGCGTGTTGACATGGAAACTGTGACGGAGGAGCCCATTGCGGACGAATCCTTGTTTCTAATCAGCACTTTAGATCCGTGGTACGGGGATATCATCATTTATCTCCAAACCCAAACCTTTTCGGCCAGATATTTCACGATCCGACCATCGAAAAATCTGATTCTAGTCCCAACAATTCAAAATTATTGGAGATACTCTTTATCGTCGTGGGGCGGACTCTATTTTTCGACGTTGTTTGACTCATGAGGAAGCTGAAAGGGTACTAAATGACTGTCACTCTGGAGCGTGTGGCGGTCATATGTCTGGGTATGCCACTGCCCAAAAGATATTGCGCGCTGGCTATTTCTGGCTGTCTATGTTTAAAGATTGTATTATTGTGGTCCGAAACTACCACAATTGCCAAATTTTTTATCGAAAGATGCGTGCTCCACCTGCTCCTCTTCACCCTATAATTGTCGTTTGTCCTTTCGCCAAATGGGGTATCGATTTTATTACATGTAACCCTCACTCGGCCGGGGGGCATGCGTATATTATCCTTGCGGTAGATTATTTTACTAAGTGGGCCGAGGCGATGCCTACATTTGAGGTAGATGGCAAAACAGCTGTGATTTTTGTATTCAATCATATAATTGCTAGGCTTGGTGTTCCATAAGTGATTATCACTGATCATGGGTGTCATTTTCGAAAAGTTATGATGACTGAACTTACAGGCCAACTTGGTTTGTGTCACGATAGTTCAACTCCTTATTATCCACAAGCTAATGGCCTGGTTGAAGCCATCAACAAAGTTCTAGTCATCATGATCCGACGAATCATTAGCATTCATCGGTCGAATTGGCACAACACGCTATATTCAGCGCTTTGGGCGTATCGAACCTCAGTAAAAACATCGACAGGTTTCACTCCTTTCCGAGTAGTTTATGGTTTGGAAGCTGTGTTACCTATTGAGTGCGAAATCCTGTCATTGCAAATGGCCATCGAATTACTTCCACCCACTTCTAAAGAGGAAATACGTTTGTTATACTTGGCTCAGCTAGATGAGAATCGACGTGATCCTGCATTAGCGATCGAATCTCATGCAAAACGTATTAAAGCTCAGTGTGATCAAAATGTGACCCCTTGAAATTTTTCGAAACGAGGTCTAGTCTAATTGTACGATCAGGCAAATTATAAATTAGGCGCTGGAAAATTCGTGCCTATGTGGCATGGTCCCTATATTGTCAAGCGAAAGCTAGCAAAAGGGGCCTATGAATTGGTAGACTTTGATGGGGTCTCTTTAGGTAAACCCAGAAATGGTCTTTACCTGAAGAGGTATTATTCCTAAAATGAGTGTGAAGATTTTCTAGTTAGGTTAGTTTTCCTTCTAGCTGGTGTGTTTTAGATTAAAAAGTGTGCTTAGCTTAGAGAGAGTTTTTGTCGTTATTCACGCTTATCTTGGTTTTACTCTTGATGTCGCAGATGTCGACGCCTCTCCAAACATATATTGGTTTCGCTGATGGTGCTTGTCGTAGTACACGGAATATTTCTTCCGCAGCCTGGGTTATCTATTCGCCCTCTGACGAGTTGGTATCTATGCGTGGGGTAAGCCTTGGTCAAACAACAAACAACATTGCAGAGTATAGTGCAGTGATTGAGTTATTATCTGAATCTATTTCATTTGGGATTCAGAGTTTTATAGTGAGGTTAGATTCTGAACTCGT